>CAUYRT010038839.1:0-103590 GCA_963574885.1 Lepilemur ruficaudatus
GTGCTAGCTCACTGTCGTTTCTTAAAATTGAGTAATATTTCATTGTAAACATATACCAAATTTTAATAATCCACTCATGAATTGACGGGCACTTGGGTTGTTTCCACGACCTAGCAATAGTGAATTGTGTTGCCATAAACATTTGGGTGCAGTTGTCTTTATTATAGAATGTCTTATGCTCTTTTGGGTAAATGCCTAATAATACCATTGCTGGATCGAATGATATTTCTATTTTTAGCTCTTTGAGAAATCTTTGGATTTTATTATGAGTGAGGTGGGCGTCTCTAAGCAGAGAGGTGACTTTGGCTTCTCTGTTGAACATAACCAAAAGGGGGGATAAGGGCAGAGCTGAGATCCAAATTCTGGATATCTTGTCTTATACTTCTGTGTGGCAGAAGAGCCCAGAATGTCCGTGGGTTCAGCTTTCAGTGTTCAATGATTCTTTAGGTGACTGGAACTGACTCCTTAAACCCCATTCTTCTCTCCTCCCTCAGGCCGGTGAATGAGGGCGAATGAGCTGGGTTGCCCAGCCCCTTGGGTCAGATGACGTTCTTTCTCTTCTCTTGTTCCATAAAGACCTGCACATAGGTGACAAAGTACAAAGAATGTTCACTAAGGACAGGAGGTGCCCATGAATATCACTGAAGTTACCAGAACTTTCTATAACAGATGAGCTGTTTTTGCCTTTCTGAAAGGGAACAGATCAATGCGGCTGTATGACCTGGGGCAGACCCTTAGCTTCACTGTGAGGACTTGTAGCACCCACAATGTTTGCACTCTGCAAAGGTTAATTTAAAAGAAATTTGGTGAGAAAAACAATAATAACCCTAACAGATCCACTTATTCATTCATTTTCCCGTGAGTGTTTATTAAGCATCCACTATGTCCTATGCAGTGTTCTGAGCAGGGACACAGCAATGAACAATACAAGCAGGATCTGTCCCAGTGGAGGAATGGAGAAACAGTATACAAACAGTAAGATCATTTTAAATGCCAACAAATAGGATATCAAGGCCTTAGGAAATTATCTGGGGTGAAAGGTGAAGGCAGCATTAGAAAACATCATCTGGCTCAGTGTCTTGAAGCAGATGGTGTTTGGGATCAAACTGGAATGCCAAGAAAAAGCCAGACTTGCAGAGATCTTCAGTGATGGCAGCAGGTATAGTTGTCCTGAGTGGCCACACTCATAGCTGTAGGAATTAATAATCCCAGAAACAAGACTGCCATGGATAGACACATGGAGGCTAAAGAAATTTCAAGTGGCAAGTGAGATAGTAAATATACCCAGTCAGTCCTCTGAGCAACTCTACATGGGACATTCAGTTTGTGGTGGTCAGCTCAGCACTGCACTCTCCGAATTGCCCTGACAGCTGCCAATCTCTTAATAGCCTGGGATGTTGTGTATTGACCCTTTGGACTGCCCCTTCCTTCTGCCCCCAAAGCCCCAGCCTCTTGGCTCTCTGGTCTTCCAGGACCAGCCACCACAGTCACCCTCTGCTCTGGGAAACACTGCAGACCATTGTCAATCTCTTTTCGAGCATAAGGCTCCGGATGTGCAGTGTGAGGGTGGTGGTGGTTCCAGCTCTGACAGCACAGGAGAGTTCCCAGCCTCCAGGATCCATCTCCTCATATCCTCTGAGATGAGGTGGCCTTTGAGAATGCGGAAGAGAGGGAATATCTATGCCTTATTTATCTGCCACTGCAGACAGGGGACCTTTTTCACCTAGGGGACATTTCCAGATCACACACGTTTATCCCTTTGCTTTCTAATTAAAAGGCAACAACAACAAAAGATATATTACTTTTATTTGCTTAAGCCCAATAAAGCATAAAAATATATATATTTGTGATGGACTAATCTTAAGAATGTGGGATCAAAACATTTCTAGAATGGGTGGCAATCCATCTCTCTGCATTTTCTAAATCTTAATGAACTTAAATGAAATGGTTCTTCATAGCTCAGGGTCAGTTTTATAATAAAACCCGAGGACATACCAAGGTTCACAAAATGGAACCAGGCTATTCGGTGTGTGGAGGGAAACTCTCTGCTTTCAGTTTTATTTTCTTCCCACATTTTCTTGGTTCTCCTCTTTGCTGTCACCTTCCCAGCTATGACTTTTGTTGCTGTCACAAAGTAGTTGCAGCAGTGTGATCGCTTCATCCCACCTCCACCCACTCCCATCCGCCACTCAACCCCTTCTAATCTGCTCTAGGTTTGGCAACTGATTAGAGTTGTGCACAAAATTAAAACAGTTTGGCTATGAGTGAGAACTTGAGATAAACTTCTATGGATAAAAAGTACATGATTTTGAATGCAGACCCAGTGACATATATTTTGGTGGATTTTTACTCTTGAGCCCAATGTGGACAGTGTCCCAAATAAGTAGGGTTTAGAAACCTATGTCTATACAACAAAGAGAGAAATTTATTATTATTATTATTATTATTTTAATGACTTCTTGTGGGGACCTGCATTTAAATCTTTAGTGGAAGGCTGGAAGACAGAACTCAAATTAAAGCAGACACCACACATTGATATCATGAAAAGAACATTGGACTTCAAGTCATAAGAACTGGTTCTAGTCCTTGCTTTGCTACCACATGCCTGTGAGACGCTGTAAATGTTACCTAACTTTCATGTGCCCAGTTAGATCAACTCCAAAATGGGTCAGATCATAAATTGATCCCTCTTGCAAAGCTGCTTTAAAAATGAATTGAGGCAATAAATGTGGAAAATTCCTTGAAAAATAGAAAGTACCAGATGCATGGCATGAATGTGTATTTGCTGTTAATTATTTTTTCAGTCTCTGTCCTAATTTCTCCCATGGTAATGACTAGCAGAAACCAGCATATTAAGGAAGAAGACAGCCAAGCCAACGACATAAATCCAGAGCAGTCAAATCAACAATAACAACTAGAAATCATCAGGAAGAAAAAAAACCCCAACATTTCTTATAAACAAAGTGATTATTTGATTGTAAATGAGTAGTATAAATTTTGGCATAATCACGTCATTTTTTTCAATAAAATTTTAGATAATTTTGACTCTATTTAAAATACCGCTGATTGGCACATTGGGCTAAAAGTTGGGATAACTGGGTCTTCACATTGACTTTTAAAATAAAGTGGCTGTGCATCTGGGCTGATTACTTCCCCTCTGTGGATCTGACTTTTCTGGAGAATGAAGGTATTGCAGCACCGTTCCTTAAACTCTTTCAATCTTGCTACTTCCAGGATGTAAAATAAGAGGGGCAGCAAGACACTCTTTGTCTGGGACATGAGTCATCTGTTGCAAGGAGACTGGAAGCTCAGGAGATCTGAGCAGATCATGATCTTCCCCTGCCTCCTACGTGTAGAACAAGACATACCATCCACAGATCATGAGCTGCTGGAGGGCAGTTCCTAAATCCTATGTTGTCTAAGCAGCAATGCCTTGACATCCCGTCACTGTTTATCATTAGCCACGGCAACAGTACTTTTGTGGCTCTTTCTCCCATGCTCTGGTGGTCATCGGTCAATCGGAAACACAGCAGGTAATGAGTGGGTGGAGACTAATTTCGTGTTACCCTCAATTGAGCATCCAGAATGGCTAGCACAGGTATACCCCGATATATAATGGGTCACTTCTACTGTTCTTCTTACTACTCTTGGAGTCATGTGCCATACTTGGGAAGCATCCATAACTGCCTCATTTTAGAACATCTAGGGGCATGTACTGGGCACTGTCTTAACCAGATCTCTAGCTGTGCTTCTTTCTTTGCCTGCGATCTTTGGGCATATGTTTTAAGATTGTGCATGAGAAAAATGCAAACACTCAAGTTTAATGTACTTAATTGAATCAATACAGGTGATAAAATATGTAGCACCTAACTTGTAGGCTAGTGCCCAGGGGTTGTCATGCCAACAGATACTTACTAATTTAAAGAACCACTTGGCCCTGTCCTTTGATCTCCAAATCTAATCTCCAGTTCAGATGGGGATCTCAGATTATAGGCTAGGTTATATCAAGCACAATCTCCTTTCTGGGGAAGAGGACTTGCCTCAGTGCTTCTCAGCTAGATGGTACTAGAGAAAGTACACACCCACAGGAAAACAATGGCCTTCAAAGGCCAAGACATTAAAATCAGAAGAGGAGCTGTAACCATCCAAATTGCTGGGTGACCTATAGTCGTGTCAGGCTGCTGCAGACACTAGCTGTTTCAGAGACACGGTTGGGGACAGTATAGGAATCCAGAGTTGTTGATAACATTAATTGAGCTTAAACAGGTTATTTCAATTAATCATATCAGGCCTTACTATCTCTATCTGTATAATGAAGTCATTGTTTGAGAAAAGCAGGAATTCTACACTTTGTTGCCATCCTGGGCTCTAACGGCTATATCAGACATTGCTACTTGATGCTAGTACTCTTTCACATCTCAAATTCCTTCTCTAAACAATGCTCTAAGAAATTACTTATTAGTCAAGCAGAATGGACATGTGAGATGCATATTTGAGATCTCTGACCTAAAGGAGCAGTTGCTTAACTGAAAACAAGGGGAGGCCACTGTGGCATTGGTGTTCTAGGAAATGTGTAACAACCAACTCTCCAGAAAAATATGGAGAGAGCTGGGGAAACTGACTGGTAGCATTTGCCAATTTCCGTAGTGTAAATACTCTCACTGTGGCAACTCCAAACTAAGAAACTTATTAACTAACTCTAAACGTTGACGGAGTTTGAGAAGCATTGATGTATAAGTCCAATAACACTATATCAACCCAAAAAATTCTTAAAGATTTTGCAAATGGCTTTTGCAGTCGACTACCAGCCAGCTCTAGCACACTTCTGGTAATAGCCTCCTGACTAAGATGTAGTGGGATCTGCAGATTTAATGAAATTTCGTGCAAAAATATGTCTACAACCATGTAAATTTTTCTGGGTAGCTGATCCATAGTTTTCATCAGATGAGTTCATGGTCCAAAATAGTTTAAGAAAACACTGGCTAGATGATATTTATGGTAGATAATGCAGTTAATAGTTGACTCAGTTCTCCTTCTAAATATCTGAAAGGCCACCCTTGCTAGCCCATCTATAGTTAGACAAGGCCATGTAACTAGTTATGATCCATGAGCACAAGTGACATTGGCCACTTTCAAGGCAAAGCTGTGCATTTTGAATATGCCTGCCTGGCTCTCTGGGTAACTATATAGAACAGAGGCCCTGACAATCCACAATAGTAAGAAATAAATTTTAAGCCTAAACAGACCAATAACAAACAGATTTAAGACCCAACAAAGAAAAACCCAAGACCAGATGGATTAACACCTGAATTCTACCAACTTTCAAAGAATTATTACCAATCAATATGGTCTGGATGTTTGGCCCCTCCAAATCTCATGTTGAAATTTGGTCCCCAGAGTTGGAGGTGGAGCCAAATGGGAACTGTTTGGATCACAAGGGCAAATCCTCATGAATGTCTTGATGTCCTTCCTGTGTTAACAAATGATTTTTCACTTTATTAGTTCATACAAGAGCTGGCTGTTTAAAAGAGGCTGGCACCACCTCCTCCCTCTCTTGCTCCTGCTCTGTGACACACCTGCTCTCCCTTTGCCTTCTGTCTTGATTGGAAGTTACATGAAACCCTCTCCAGAAACAGATGCTGGTGCCCTGCTTCTCGTATAGTCTGCAGAATGGTGACCCAAATAAACATATTTTCTTTATAAATTATCCAGCCTCAGATATTTCCTTTATAGCAATGCAAAACGGACTTACATACCAATACTTCTGAAACTCTGTCAAAAAAATGGAAGTGGAAGGAGTACTTTCTAAACATATTTTATGAGGCTAACAATTACCTTGATACTTAAGACAGATAAAGACACCACAAGAAAAGAAAACTACAGGCCACTATCCCTATCAAATCCCAATGGCATTTTTTTGCATTAATGCAAAAATATGTAATAAATTGTTAGCAAAATGAATTCAATAACATATAAAAAAAGATTAATACATCATGATCAAGTGGGATTTATCCCTGGCATGTAAGGCTGATTTAACACACATAAATCAATGTGGTACATCATGTTAAGAAACTAAAAGACAAAACCACATGATCATATCAATTGATGCAGAGAAACATTTGACAAAGTTCAATATATTTTGATGATAAAAACTCTCAACAGATTAAGTATAGAAGGAAAGTTTTTCAACTTAATAAAGGCCACTTATGAAAAACCCACAGCCAACATCATAGTCACTGGAAGAACTGACAGCTTTTTCTCTGAGATCTTGAATAAGACAAGGAGGTCCCCTCCTGCCCCTTATATTCAGCATAATACTGGAAGTCCTATAAAGAGCAGTTAGATAGTAAAAAGAAATAAAAAGGAAAAGATAACATGATAAGATATATATATATAGATAGATAGATAGATAACCCAAAATGCTTCACCAAAAGACTGTTAGATCTAATAAATAAATTCAATGAAGTTGCAAGATACAAAATAAACATAAAAAATTCATGGCATTTCTATACACAAATAACGACCTACCTAAAAAAAATTCAAGAAAATAATCATATTTACAATAGCATCAAAAAAATGAAATACTTAGAAATAAATTTAATCAAGGAGCTGAAAGACCTGTACATTGAAAACTGTAAAACACTGATGAAAGAAGTTTAAGAGGATACAAATAAAAGGAAGAATGTTCCATGCTCATGGATTGGAAGAATATTATTAAAAATACTCACACTACTCAAAGCAATATACAGAGTCAGTGCAATCCCAATGATATTTTTCACGGAAATAGAAAAACTTAAAAATCATATGGAACCACATAACCACATAACTTAAAATTCATATGGAACCACAAAAAAACCAGACTAGCCAAAGCAATTTTGAGGGGGTCGGGGGAACTTGGAGGTATCACATTTCCCAATTAAAATTATACTGCAAGATGATAACAGTCAAACCAGTATGATAATGGCATAAAAACAGACACAGAGACCAATGCAACAGAATAGAGATCCCAGAAATAAATATAAATATATATGGTCAACTAATTTTTGATAAGGGCTCCAAAAAGACACAATCGGGAAAGGACAGTCTCTTCAATAAATGGTGATGGGAAAACTGGATATCTGCATGCAAAAGAATGAAATTGGACCTTTATCTTATTATACACAGAAATCAGCTAAAAATGGATAAAAGCTAAAGATGAGACCTGAAACCATAAAACTTTTAGAAGAAAACAGGGGAAATCTCCTTGACATTGGCTTTGGCAATGATTTCTTGGATACTGCATCAAAAGCTCAGGCTACAAAAGCAAAAATAAATAAATGGAATGACATCAAACTAATAAGCCTCTGCATAACAACGGAAACAACAAAATTAAAGGACAACCTATAGATTGGGAAAAATATATATTCAAGCCAATAATCAGATAAGGGGTTAATACTCAAGATGTGTAAAAGCTCACACAACTCAGTAGCAAGAAAACAAATAACCTGATTTAAAAATGGGCAAAGGACTTAAATAGACATTTCTCCAAAGATGACATAAAAATAGCAACAGGCACTTGAAAAGGTGCTCAACATCACTAATCATCAGGGAAATGCTAATCAAAACTGCTATGAGATACAACTTCACATCTCTTAGGACAACCATTATCAAAAAAACAACAGATAACAAGTGCTGGTGAGGGTGTGGAAAAAAGGGAAACCTTCTACACTGTTGATGGGAATGCAGACTGGTGCAGCCATTATGGAAAACAGTATGGAGGTTCCTAAAGAAATTAAAAATAGAACTAGCACATGACCCAATAATCCCTCTTCTGGGTATATACCCAAAGGAAATGAAATCACCATCTTTTAAAGTTATCTGCACTTCCATGTTCACTGCAGCAAAATTCACAATAGCCAAGATATGGAAACCACCTAGGTGTCCATCAGTGGATGAATGGATAAAGAAACTGTGATACATATACACAATGGAATATTATTCAGCCTTAAAAAAGGTAGAGATCCTGCCTTTTGCCACAACATTAATGACTCTAATGGACATTACGCCAACTGAAATAAGCCAGTCACAGAAAAAGAAATATTGCATGATATCACTTACATGCTCAATCTGAAAAAATAAAGGTCAAATACATAGAGATAGGAAATATAGGAATAATTACCAAGGCCAGGGGAGGGTTGAGGGGAGGAAATGGGGATATATAGGTTACATGAGACAAAGTAGGACATATGTAGGATAAACAAGTTGAAAAATACAACGTATAACATGAGGACTACAGTCAATGATAGCATATGTCTTCAGGTTTTTACTAAATGAGTATTTATTGCTGCTTTTATCACAGGGGGAAATGGGTAACTATGTGAGATGATGGCCATATTAATTTGTTCCCCTGTAGTAACCATCTTACTATGTGAGTGTATAACATCGTGTTGTATGCCTTAAATATACACAAAACAAACTTTATTTTTTTAAAAAAGAATTAACCTTACATTATTAAGCCATTGAGATGGGGGAGTGATTGTGATTCTATAGCAAAATCTAGACTATTCTGAACAATGCAATTAATAAAGTGCTTTCCAGACTTTAAATTATAAAAACAGAATAAATTATCTGAGATATCATAATTGGAATCCTAAATAGATGTATTAATCTATGAATAATCTTTTCCTGGAACAGCTCTGTCTCCAGCTGTCATCTGAGGCCCATAGTCCAAACTTAGATTATTTTGTTCTTCTGACTGTTCACAACTTTTTTCAAGTTCATGTTCTAAGCAGCCAGACTGTACCATGGGGCCAGTCCACATGGGTTACCATTTACTGAGGGCTACCATATAACCTGTACTTTATCAACTTAGGAAACATTTGCATTGTACATCAGACCATATCAATAGCATCTTTGGCAAGTGTTATATACATGTCCAGTGGTTGATCTGCTGAGCAGACCTGGCCTCAGGTAGAGGTGAGAAAGGCAGTTATTTTTTATTTAATTTTGAAAGAGGTGGACCATATAACTCCCCAATGAGTTCATAACCCAGCCTGAAGTTCCACCATGAGAATGATATCTCTTTGGCCATGTAAGCACCATACTTAAAAACATAAATTCCCTTAGGAAGGACATGAATCAATTATCAGTCACTCCCATCATTGTAGAAATGTGACGTTTGAGAGAATTTCTTCCTGGAAGCTGGATGAGAGCAATGAATTTAAGAATTGGAGCTTTCCTGAGAGAAAAGAAATGGGTGAGAAAGAAAATGGGGTCATTTGGGAGCAAGAACTCTGCCTGGGGAAACCACCTTTAAATCCCTCAGCAATGCATGGATTCGTGAAAGAGGGTGTGATTACTATTGCCATTTTACAAATGAAAAACAGAATGGCAGTCAGAGAAGCTAAATGTCTTGTCTTAGGTTACACAGCTTATAAGTGGTGAAGGATTGATTTTAAACCCAGGATATTGATATTGTTTTTGTTGTTCATTCCAAATACAGAATATTTTCCTTTTTTATGTATTCTACCTCTAAAATGTAGAAGTAGTTTTCTTTTTCAAGATTTCACTTCACCTAGAAGTCATGGACCATGATGCTTACGGAAGGAAAGGCAGATGCAATGTGGCTTAGCATGGCAGAGATCTAATTACAGTCAAGGGACAACCTGGGACTGCCTGGGTTCCTCACTCCTGTTCCAGGAAAAGTTGGGAGGGCCCAGAAGAGCACTGAGAGAAGGGGTTTGGTATTACATAATGTCTGACCTGCAACCATATGTCCACCTCACTTATGCATATACTTCATTTCAAACAACAAGTATCTCTGGCCTTCCCATCGATAGTATGCCAGACCTTCTCCTGACTTCACAGGTGGAGAAAACAAACGCTGCCTTCCTGGAGGTAACAGTGTGGAGGGAGAGAAACAGCAAGTGATAAACGAATAGATACGCTATATTTTTGGCAGACTCTGTGAAAGAGAATGCCTTGGGAAATAATGACGATTTGGCTCTTTGTATGAAACCTCCCAATGAAGGGGTGGGAGAAGCAGGTGTATGATCTCCAGAATGTTTCTTTGGTTGAAAAAAATATTTCCTACCACTGGCTCGCCACAACCCCACCCTCTGACCTCTAGCAAACACTGGTGGACACAAGGATAAGACGCATATAAACTCAGACTGGTCATCGTGATAAACACAGGAGTCCCACAGCAGGATGAGCTCTGGTCTTCAGGGGATTATTCTTACATCCATCATCAGAGAACCAGACAGGGAAAAACAAAGTAAATGACAACAACTACCAGGGACTTGGCACAACTGGGCGCAGTGATAGAGTGTGTACTTGGGAAGAGGCTAGACAGGAAAACTGGGTGAGATTTTGTCTAAAGAAAGCTAATAATGATGAATTACAAGAAATCAGAAAAATAGGGTAATGATGACCAGATACATGTGTTTTGCAAACTTTTCCTATTTCTCTGCAACTATGTGACATAGTTCTGATTCAACAACAAATACAGCAGAGTGCAGGCCTACAATAGGTCAGACATATTATTATGTTTTTTGTTATGTCACATTAAGTCTCTACTTATGGCCAAAAATATAAAATAGCACTGCTTTTAGACACAGCAAGATCATACGCTGCTATAGCAAAAGAACCATGGAAATTTCACATAATTTTCTTTGTTTTCTATGCAAACAAAGATGCATGACTGGAAGCTTTCCATTTGAAAACCAGTGAAGACATTTCTCCAGGACTGCCACACCGAGGCCTTACCTGGCCCTCTTGGAGTTTTGGTTAGTCATTCTAAGCAGGCCATGGAGGGCAGCCTGAATAGAGAGAATTTGAACACCAGGACAAAATTTGAAGGAAATGCTAGAGTATTGGATATAGCACAATATCCATAGTCAGACATAAGGCTTCAAATCCAAGCTTAACTAATTTCTATGTGAACTTGAGCCAATTACTTAAGCATTATATTAGTCAGGCACTAACTGGGATTCAGATGCCACATGAATATTTAAGCAGAGGAATTTAATTGGGATTTACACAGGTGATGAGAGAGCTTAGCAGCCTAGTAGAGGATAGTCAGCAATGTAGGCATTAGCAATAGCAGGGCGCCACCGCTCCCGGGGACCAGAGGGAACAGCGGGAGGGAGTGGTGATATGACAGCTTAAAGGCTGGGACCACCTTCCAGAGGCTAGCACTATGGAAAGGGTCTCATTGTCAGGAGCTGAAACCAAAGAAGAGATGTAGCCACTCCAAGAGACATGAACAGAAACAGAAGAATAGAAATATCTTGTCCTCCTTTCTACCAGCCACCCCCAATCTCCCATCAGCACATGCAGATGAGCAAATCTAGCCAGAAGTCCACTGACACGGGAGCCCGGGGAACGTAGGCTGAAGGTGTCAGCTGTCCTGCCACACAGAACTTGGCCCAGTATGAGCCTTCCATCATAAGCTTATTATTATTTAATATTTTTTTCTTTTAGTAACTTGTAGAAAGCACTGTGTTTTTTTTTTTTTTTTGGTTGTCATTATTAAAACAGTCACTGTCAATGAATAGTAATATTTCAAGTGCAACCAGTGATATCTGGTAAATGTTTAACAGTTGGCTCTTTGGGAGAACAGCCCTAATTTGCAGCTGGTGTCTGTGGTATGAATACTCTCATCATGGCCAGTTTCAAACCGCAAATGCGAAGGCACTGAATGTGCACTGAGAACGTTGGCTCATGCAGGGGGTCCACGCTGGCTCCAGAACAACACTGCAAGTAGGAAGAAATAGCAAACACGCCTGTACGGTTCCAGGAGAACAGCACTGGTATTAGTAGCTGAAAATTGCAGAGGGACACGGTTTTTGGCTTTGTTTAATAAAAACTACTCACATTTGGGCTGTCTTCCCTTTGAACCCATAAATTCTTCACCACTTAGGACCACATTTGCTAGATAGCTGGTCATTCTGTATAGATATTTCTGGAGGGATCTGTATCACATAGGTGGTAAGCCATGAGGATTCGTGTGTTTGCTCTCCAGACATGAATCCCAAACCTTCACCGTGTTTTGGAGCCAAGTTGTAAACACTGGCCTTCATGAACCTTCTTGATGTCAGAGGGATGACATCGGTCCTTAATACCTGAACTCTGAGTAGGAATTGTTTGTGTCTCATTGTTGATGTTATCTTGATGCTTCCTCTTTTCCTTCCTTTGGTTTCTATCAGACTGTCTCCCCTACCACCACTCATTTCATTTGTCATCTTGTCATTGAACAAAGCCAGGGAAAACTGGCAGAGCTCATCAGTGCTGCCGATGTGTGGCAGGCTGGGTTGTCTGATCTGCTGACTTCTGTGATTATGTGACAGTGCTACAGCCATCGCTAGACCAGGCCATTCTTCTGAAGAGCACTCCAGAGACTTACTGAGTCACTATTGTTTCCAACAACTTAGGAGGTACATTTTGGGGAATGCATCAATTCTTGTACCTTAGCGTGGCATTGGCAGATCTGATGACATGCTAGAGAATGCAGTCATGGTGTCTGGGAACACAAATATTCTAACATTTGGCCAAATTTCTATGAGGAATACATCCTTAGCAAAACGTGCCTCTTTTATTTTCTCCATCTATTTTACCCATTGTGTTGAAATTAGTCAAGAGTTGGCCCATTTATTTACTTGCACTTTCAAAAATATTGAAGAATATATACAAAGCTCAGTGCAACGACCAGGGAATGTACAAGTGAAAAGAAAGTAAGTCTTGTTTCCATGACACTTTTATGATATTGCTAGTCTAGTAGAATAGAAGATGATAAGAACTGACAATTATATTCAATGCTGTTGGCATTAAGAAGGGTTAAGCTTGAGTTGTTCTAGGAGGACTAAGAAAAGGCAGTCTGGGAGACCACCCAGGAGAAGAAGTGACCAAGTAAAGAGCTGAAATGAGTGTAAATGATTGCAAAGAGAAAAAAGAATATTTCAAGTAAAGCCAATAAATTCTGAAAAACAAGAAACAGAAAAGAATCAGAGGGGAATTCCACTTCTGGCCAGGTGCTAGATTTACCTTCTTACGTAGAACAATAAAAAAAAAAAAAACTGAAAGAATTCAACACCAACAGTCCCACAATATAAGAAATGTTAAAGGAATTCCTTCAGGGTGAAGAGAAATAATAAGATGAAACATGAATCTATGCAAAAGAATGAAGAACCCTAGAAATGGTGACTAAATGGGTAAATAGAAAAGATTTTTAAAATTTTCAATATTTCTAAAAGCATACTGACTGTTTAAATGAAAATAATAACAATGTAGTGAGGTATTTATTATACACACACACACACACACACGTAAAATGCTTGACAATACCCCAAGGCCAGGAAGGATGAAATGGAAGAATACTATTGCGAGGCTATTTTGCTGTACATTAAGTGGTATACTATCATTTGAAACTAGACAGTTATAAGTTAAAGATATACTATATGCTCTAATGCAACTATTAAAAAAACAAAACAAATGTTTATAGCCTAAGAATGAACAAATAAAATAAAATCTAATAATAGAAAATAATCCAAAAGAAGGCCAAAATAGAACAAGGAGGAAATGAGACAAACAGAATATAAATAGAAAGATGATAAACTTAAATTTATCAACAATCACATTAAGTGTGAATGAGGTAAACACCCCAATCAAAAGGCAGGGATTGTCAGATTTTATGTAAAAAAATGAACAGATTATATGCTTTTTAAAAGAACACACTTTAAATATAAATACACAAATAGATTAAAAACAAAATAATGGAAAAAGCTACTTCTAGTCCCCAAAAGGCTGGAATGTCTATATTAATATCAGACAAAGTAGATTTCAGAGCGAAGAGTATTACCATGGATCAAGAAGTTCAGTCATTTCATAATGATGAGGGTGTTAATTCAGCAAGAGCATATAATCATCCTAAATGCTTTTAGAGCTTCAAGGAAAAACAGGCAAATCTATAGTTTATATACAAATATTTCACCATTTTTTCTTAATAATTAATAGAGTAATAGATGGAAAAACTCAGTAAGGATATAGAAGGTTTGAATAACACTACAACTAACTAATCTAATTGTCATTTATGGAACACTCCACTCAACAACAGCAGATTACACATTCTTTTGACGCAAACACAGAGCACTTACAAATACAAACCATACTCTAGATCATAGAATGTCTCAACACATTTAAAAGGGTTAATTTATGCAAATTATAATAGAATTTAATTAGATATAATTAACATAAAAGTTTCTGGGTAATCTCCAAATATATAAAAACCAAATAAAATACTTCTTAATAACTCTTGGCTTAAAAGCAATGCAAAAGAAAATGAAGTATTTTTAACAGGATAAAAATTGAAAACAAAAGAGTATTTGGAGAAAATTTATAGCAGTACATGACTTTATTAGAAAATACAAAAGGATTCCAATCAATTATCTCAGTTTCTGTCTTAAAGAACTAGAAAAATAAGAGCAAATTAATTCCACATAGGAGTAAGAGAGGAAATAATAAAGCAAAGCAGAAATAAAAGGAATAGAAAACTGAAATAAACAATAGAGAAAAATCAATGTAGCCAAAAACTATATTTTAAAAAAAAGAGATCAGTAAATTGATTTAATGATAGCCACCTAAGGTGGAGAAAAAAACAGAGAATACAAAATGACAATATCCTGATTGAGAGGGCTGCCATCTCTACAGCTTCTATAGGCATTAAATGGATAATAAGGGAGCATTTTATAATCTTACGGATTGGATTAATTTGACAACTTATACGACAGAAATAAATTCCTTAAAAGACACAAATTACCTAAACACACTCAGGAAGAAATAGATAACTTGAATTGCTTCCTATGATTTAAAATAAATTGAATATGTAGTTAAATAACTCTCCACTCTCCTCCCTCCCCACCTTCCCCAGAGGAACACCTCAGACTCAGGTGGCTTCAATGGTACATGCTACCAAACATTTAAGGATGAAATTACACCAATCCTACATAAGCTCGTCTTAGAAAATTGAAGCAACCCTTACCAGCTAATTGTATGAGGCCAACATTGCTCCAATTCTTAAACCAGAGAATCGGTTTATCTTGTAAGATAAGATAAGAGCACTACAGATTAATATTCTTCATCTGCACAAATAAAGCATTTCTAAACAAATGTTAGCAAGTCAACCGCGCCAATATATTAAAATTGTAATATATCATGACCAAGTGGGCCCGTATGTCAGGAATGTACTATTTATTTAATATTCAAAAATTAATCAATGCAATTTGCCGTATTAATAAACTAAAAAAGTAAAACATTTTACCAATAAATACAAGGAGAAAAAGCATATGAGAAATTGAGTATTTTTTTTAAAAACTCTCAGAAATCCAGAAATAGAAAGAAACTTCCTCCAATGATAATGGACACTTATAAAACAAACAAAAACTGTAGCTAATATCATACAAATTGCACAACACTGAAGGTTTTCCTTAAGATCAAGAACAAGACAAGAATGTTTGCTCTCTCCCTTTCTACTCAACATCTTATTGAAGGTTTTATACAATACAATAAGGCAAGAAAAATAATTAAAGTCATCTAGATTGGAAAAATGTGAAATTTTCTTTATCCTAGGTACTGAATCAAGAGAAATCAAAGCATATTCATACAAAAACTTCTGAACAAATGTTCATAGCAGCTTCGTCTGTAATATCCAAGAAGTGGAAGCAACCGGGGGATGGATGCCTGAACAGCGGTGTGTCTGCACAGTGGGGAACTTGCTGTCAGCGATAAAAAGGAATGAAATTCTGATACACACGACGACGTGGGTGAGCCCCAAAATAATTGGGGTGAGTGAAACAAGCCAGATCAAAAGGTGGGTGAATGTATGATTTATATAAAACTCTAGGAAATTCAAACTAATCTATAGTGACGGCGAGCAGATCGGAGGTTCTTGGTGTGGGGAGGACGCGTAGGCAGGAGGGAATAGCAAGGAGTGGGAGGAGACTCTTTAGGATAACATGTTCATTATCTGAGATGGCTTCACAGGGGCATACCGAGGCCGAAACTTATCAAATTGTATGGTTTAAATATGTGTACGTTATTGCATAAATTGTATCTCAATAAAGCTGTTAAGAAAGAGAGAGAGGGAAAGAGGATTGGGCGAACTGCTGGTCAAGCTGTTCAGCCTGACAGGGGCGTGGACCGTGAGTGTGTGCTGCGGAGCAGAAGGAGTTGAAGGGGAATTGAGGCCAGAAAGTGAAAAGGCCTTCTGGGCTGTGAAGAGGAGTTTGTACTTATCCCTAAAGACAAAAGGAAGCATTACGGCATTTAAAGGTGTATGTGTGTTTTATTTTCTGTAAAGTTAACTCATGCTTTTCATTTCAGCAGACTTTTATGTATTTCTTAGCAAAGTTATAAAGCCAAACCAAACCAAACCATAATAAACTACCCTTTTCCAAATACTTACATCCTAATCACTCACCACAGAGACACAGTCCACCTGTGTCTCTCTCATTTTAGACCCCCTCAGATGCCCTGATCTCACCACGGTGTGCTGATGAAGATTGACATGCTGGATGGGTTCCTCAAATAATGAGAGTTGTTTCCCTGAATGTTCATGGAAGATGTCCTCTTCCTAACCCATTTTCTACAGAGACAGCTAAATCAGTTTGGTTGTCCCTGGCCTGTCTCTGCTTCCCAGTGGGAAAAAAAAGACCTTTGGCTTTAAGAACGCCACAGTGGTCTTAAAATCCTGAACTGTCAGTTTTGCATAACCTTGGACTGATCGAAATCCCTTTTTGAAACACAGCTTTCTCCCACGTGAAAGGGGCTAATAACACAGGCCCCATAGTGTTGTGGTGAAGATACTAAGCTTCAGTATATGCAAAGCCCCCAGCAGAGAAATTTGCACATAGTTGAGGTTAGTTCCCTTTAGCTGGTTTTCGTCTATTCCCATCCTCCTCTCTTGGGAATATTTCCACCAGATGATGAGATCAGAATATCACATTTTCTTCCTCAGTGACAAATTTAGTAGGGTGTAAATCCATGATCCATTCATAAGAAGCATTATTTAAAATTTTAAAAATGCACAAAACTAAGATTGTCATTATGAGAAAGATTCAAACCTGGGTAGGAGTCCTGGCCTGATTTTAATCAACACAGCCAGTGTTTTCACGTCAGGGACAAATTCTTGTGACACATGATACAAAATTTATGAACCTCCTGAAACTGATTTATAAACTGATAAAGGATAACATAACCATACAGAGCTGGTTGCAAAATAACCAGAGGGTAAAATTGAAGTTTTATTAAAATGACCTCGATCATTTTATCTCCTACCTACACTGGATAAACAGTCACTTTTGTAGGATCTGTAAGCACCAGGGAACTCCTACTGTATGTTTCTAATGCATCATGTACCAGATGTAGAAGAAAGTTATCCCCAGAAATGAGGATCGTGTCAAAATGAATTCAACAAGCTGTTGTTAAGTGCCTACTCTGTGCCAGGCTTCAGGACAGACAGATACAAAACACATTCTCCATCAAGGGGCCTTCAATATGATGGGGAAGGGAAGAACATCAACACAGAGAAGGGCTCAGGTACAGGATGCTGACAGAGCACAAGAGAGTGGGCGAGGGAAGAGAGTCAACATTTACATCGTAACAAAAAGAAAAATTTTCTGGACTCAAGATTCATTCATTCTTTCAGCAAATACTGAGTTTCTGCTTTACTCCAGGCACAGTGCTGGGCCCTGAACAGTAGGAGCCTAATTCTCTTTTCAATTGAATGGACTCATTGCATGTTTGATTTTCTGTCTTCCCAGTGACGCCAAGTTTCTGGAGGACAGAGATTCTCTCTGTTTTCCCAGCAATTAAATACTTATTTTTTTATTGCTCATTATTTACTGAAACTGTATAAGATCAATGCTTGTGAATTTGTTTTGTTAGAAGAAAAAGGGAGACTAGAAGGGAAGCTCTTGAGATGGTAAAGGAAAATATTTTTCATGTTTTGCCACAGGTGGTCCTCAAGCCTCTGCTTGCAGGGTGGATGGGTTCTTCATTGCTAGTGTTCTCCTGCAAGGAATGACTTTTGTATATCTTCAACATGTAGGGTTTCACCCAAATTTCCCTGCCAAATAGATTGAGAGTCTACTATTGGTAATGAGGTGGGTAGAATCTAGTGCTTTATTAGAAGTTTAAGACTGTGAATAGCAATATTCATCTATATTTTAAATTCTCAGTTCTGAAGTATTCCTTGCACTGTGAATCCGGTCATACCAGTATCTCTGAGCACATTTTGGCATCTGTCACAACACCAAATTACAGGCTTAGAAGAAATACATCTTTGTGAAAAATCTAGTAGAGGCCATGCCGTCTATTAGTGGTTTTGTATATATCACCCAATTCCACTCCACAACTGCCCTCTGATGTGTGATTTTTTGCATGCCTGCAAATTAGAAAATTGAAATCAAGACAGACCCAGAAAATTGCACAAAGGCCACAGTAGAAAAATTAGGGTTTATGGCCAAGTCTGGTTTACTTCAGAGCCCACAAGCTTCCACCACTCCAGTCAGAGCTCAGAAAGGCCATTTAGTCCAGATTGCTTTGTAATAGCAACCTGGACAGCTGGTTACCTGACCTCTGCTCTGTCCCTCCCTTATCTGGGTTGTCATAGGCCAGAGAAGGGGCACCATGTGACCATCACTGAATGACTCCAATCCCAGGCTTCCTAAAGCCCAGGTATTTATGTTCTCCCTTTAAGATTCTTTATTGCTATGTATTATTTATTTAATATTGAAATTTCTTTACCATTTTTATACTCAAATAACTTTGTTCCAAAAAGGCATTTTATATCACTACTAGGGGTAGTAATAGTATAGTGATTAAGAGCACATACTAGGTTCAAATTCCATCTCCACCACTTGTTAGCTGTGTTATCCTAGATAACTTACTTTACTTCTCTTTGCCTCAATTTCCTTATATGTAAAAGGAATAATAGCACCCAACTAATAGGGTTGTCATGGAGATTAGCTCAAAACATTGCAAACATAATAACGCCCTGTACCTGATAAACATTCAAGAACTGTTAGCTGTTGTTATCATTAGTACATTAGTAGAAAACCAAAATCACCTTCTGTAAACAAAAAGTAACCATATAAATCAATACTACAAAAAAAAAACATTATTATTAAATGGCCAGATAGGGCAGATCTTGAAGGCCACAAACCTCAAGGTTACTTTGTTTCTGTTAAAAGACAACAGTAGTAAGTGTCTAAGTGTGTTAAAGTATAGCACCAAACTAAGTCTTTCTCATTATTATAGTCAGAAGGATTGAAGGCAATTGAAAAGGGAGTAATTTTCTGTGCATGATTCCATGGTGTTTAATTTCTTGTGTAGGCACCACCTGAGAGCTAAAGTACTGCCAGCTGGTTGGGAACCACATGTTCAGAAAGATGCATGTTGAAGTGCTTCAGTGAACACAGGCAGGTGGGTTTCTGGCTTAGTCCGTCTGGGCTGCTGTAACAAAAACACCATAGACTTGGTGACTTAAACAACAAGCATTTATTTCTCACAGTTCTGCAGGCAGGGAAGTCTGAGATCACGGTGCCAGCATGGGTGAGTTCTGGTGCAGGTTCCGGTTTGCAGACCTTCTTGTTGTATCCTCACATGGTGGAAAGCAAAGAGAGGAAGCAAGCTCTCTCTCGTCTCTCTTCTTATTAGGGCAGTAATTCCATTTATGAGCATTCTACCTCATGAGCTAACTAACTACCTTCCCGGGGCCCCACCTCCTAACACCCTCACATTGGGCTTTAGGATTTCAAGACATGAATTCTGGGGACACAAACATTCAGTCTCTAACAGCTTTCTTGCCTCTTCATTAGTCCAACTTCTGTTTCTGAGATAAAACTGTCTCTGTCACATCTCCATCTTAAGAGATCATGACAACGGCTGGGTATGTATTCCGTGCTGCACGTCCGGAAAGGTAGGGATGGCATCCTAGACACAGATTTCTTTCCACACTTGACCCAGAGTCACACAGAGATGGCCCTTGTTAAAGGTAGGATATGTGTTGGTGTGGATGGGGAGAAGCCCTGCATGGCAATAAGGATGCCTCCGAAGGGTCAAGCGCGCCCGTTCTAAAGGGAACCAGGCTGTCAAAATATACATGCAAACATAGTCCGTTGTCCAATTTAAGATACGATAATAGGTGTTGGGACACTAATGCTTCCTGCCAGCACACGCTTCATTCAGGAACTCGTGGAAGGAAGCACCGGCTAGAACTGGAAAGGCCCCAGGTGGAGTCTGTCATCGAGTCTGGAATCAACAACAGCTGACATTCCAAGGACCCACAGAGGGTTGAGGAATCAGAGGGAAAGAAATCCTAGCAACTAGCTGCGGAGAAAAGAGCCATTAATCTTCCTCTTTCCTCCTCTCATTCACTCATTAAACACAAACTGCACAAACACAAATAAGTAGTGAGCACCTACCCTGTGGGTAGCTCTGATAACGACCACGTGAGACAGAAACGCGCATGTCTCTGGAGTCTCACGGTCCGGTAGGGGATACCGCACAAATGACTCTGCTCCAAGATATAAAGAAATAAAGTTAATTAAACAATAGAGATAAGCAGCGAAGGAGATTTGTATAAGAAAGAAGTCATTTCCAACCATTGGATCTAAGAAGGATAGCAGTCGGAGGATTAAAGCTGGAAGAAAGGGAAGCATAGACGGAGGGGACAGGAAACCAAGGCATGCAGGAAGCACAGGCATGTTCTAGGAATGGCTGTAATCAAATGAAGTTAGAATCGGGCAGGAGGCTTAAGGAAGTGAGTGCAGATAGGCTGGGGCCTATTAACGGAGAGGCCTTGAAGGACAAGCTAAGGAGGGTTGGGAGCCAAAGGCAAAATGCGTCTTCCTCTAAACCCTGTTGAGGAATACGGTGTGTGAGATCCCGAGGAGTCGTCTAGGCCGCCTGTGACAATGTGCCACCGCCTCTGCTGTCACCGCCAGCTCCAGACAAGCTTAATTGTGCAGCGTGTTCACTGCACCCGCCGTTGCCTGCAGCCGTGCCACACTCTGGCTTCTGGAGATTAAGTGTGCTCCTGCTGGAGAACTGGACGCCAAGTAAAGCTCAGAGGGCTAAAATGATTTGGCTGGGTGAGTCAAGGCCCCCCAGCCAGAGGTGGGGGCTCGCTGAGAGTGTGGAGGGAGGGAGGGAGGAACTCGCCGAGTCCCCGCGTGGCCGAGTTTCACGGCTCTGCAGCTAAACGTGGTTGTGCACGTTTCTCTCTTCCCCCTTCTTTGCCCAGCCCCACGTGATAAACACGGGGATGAGAGGCCCCCTTGCCGAGTGACGAGGCAGCGGCAGCAGCTGTGGCCCTTTCATCAGCAAGGTAATGAGGATTCATTTCTGTTTTATTACTTCTGTCACGTCGCGTTTTCCCCTCTGTGTTATCTTATTATTGCGGCAGGAATTGATTGCCATAACGGAGCAGGCATCTAAATTCTGTCCCTTTATGTCCCTCCCTCCAGCTCCTCTGAGCCCTTTCTCCCCACCCTGTCTCTCTCTGCTCAGCATCCTTCCCCTGGCCACTTCCTCCTGCCTTGCTATATTAACAGGAAAGAAAAACTCATTTGAAACAATTTATGAGGTGACTCAGCAATCTGTGCTCTCCTAACCACCGGGCAAGGCTGGAGCCAGACGGCAGCCCCTGGTGTGGGAGCTCTGTCCGGAAGCAGAGCCTCCTGGCACTGCCCGTCTGTTTCACTGCTTTCCCGGAGCAGAGTGGAGAGGTGGGAGGGCCGAGGAGGCTCCCGCACAGGGGCTGCTTGCCAAGAGGTGCCCGCTGGGGCGATCCCCAGGAGCTTTGGGAAGGCAGGCAGGGAAGGGGAAAACATGGTAGATATTGTGCGGGACATCATCTTGTCACGTTTCCTCGTCTGCCAGTGCGTGTGGTGTGGGACACACTGGCTTCTGGGGGTGCCGTGTATTATAAGACTTGGGATTCGCACTGGGCCTTGAAGCCCGACTCTGAACTCATTTTCTTATGATTTCTTGAGTATTGCCTCCAAATATGCGCTGCTAGGTAGAGCAGGCCAGGTCGGGGTTGTTGGGGAGGAAACCTCTCACATGTAGACATTAGTAAGTATTAATATATTTAAGAATACTTTCCTTGGGGAGAGAAGAAGGAAAACCAAAGGGAGTGAGGAAGTTAGGGGCGAGAGCCTTAAACTTAGCGTGTACCACTGTGGATCAGGCAAGGCGGTATTTAATGCTTGGTGGCCCAGAGATTCCAACCCAGATCCGTCTGAGCACCGGACTCAGGGTCTTCGCTTTTGACCACCACTGCAGAGGCCCTGGACAGTGGCAGAAGTAGCCCCCATCTCAATTAGCTTAATCAGAGGGATACTTACTTGCATTCATTTACTTGCATTAATTAAACAGGGGCTTTAAGATTTTTGTAATTCCTAGAAAATGGTGACATTTTTAAAATGAAAGCAACCCCCCCAAAAAAAAATTCTCCTAATTTTTCAACCTAGGATAAGATAAATGGGTCAAAAGTAATTCTCTCTGGCCTGGTAAATTTCAGAGATAAATCTTCAAGGTTGGCTTTGCTTTTAAATCTCTGTTTTGTCACTTGAGAAAATGGACAGTATGTTTTTTTCCTTTTCAAAAGAAATTTGGTCCCAATAGGCAGTGTTTGAGTTTAGAACATTTTAATGGGCATGGTTTTTCAGCAGGGCTTACCGTGTGCAACAGAAGCCCGTTAATATTTTTGTACCCCTGGTATGGATTAGACCAGATTCCACAAAACCTTGGAATGTCAGTTTGGACGCTGTAGGATGGTGCATCTGTATGTCACCGTCTAACAGAACAATGAGTTTGCGCCTTCTACAACCCAAACTGGTACAGAGCTGCTAAAACTGCCTGGCTCACTGCCTTGTTGTCTCCTCATCTCCACCTGACTGCTTTATAGGTGATCTTACTTGTCTTCACCCATGAGATCTGGTTTGCATATGTGCTGAGAATCGTGTGGGTCCTGGACCAGAAATATGAGAGGAACCCAGCCTCTGAGCCTCACAAAAGCCTCAGCTCAAAACCCAGCCCCTTCCCATCTCCGTACAGGAAGCTCCTTAATGGCTTTGTCCTGCCCCTGCCCGTTGTGTCCAGTTCATATTCCCGATTCTCCTTGGCTACCTGACCAGGTCCTGAACCTGCCCCACTTCCCACCTCCTCAGCCTTAGCTCATGCCTCATCACTCTTACGATATTAGCCCCTGACCAGCTTCATGGAACTTCCGGCCTTGCAGTAGAATGGAGACTTTGGCTGCGTTTAGCTCTCCATTCCTGGCCTGCCAAAATAAATATTGGTTGAATGAACGAACATATGATTGAGCAAATGCCCCTCTTCTGATGATCCCCTTTACCTGAGCCTTTATGTCCAATTCCAGATGTCACTCCAGGGCCTGGGAAACTTGCCCGTGCAGAGCGAGTTGGACCCTGGATGACTGCTGAGTCCGCCCTCTCCATGTGGTGAGGACTCTGAAACTCCGCTCATCTGTGTTTCCTATATCTTGGAAGCCCAAGCTTCCAAATGCAGCCTTGGAGAAATAAGAAACCACTTTGTTTTTTTGGTTGGCAGCAAGAAGGCCTCCCTTTTCCCTCAGCCCCAGGAAAGGAAGGATTTAATGTTTCTTAACTCCGTAAATCTGGCCTCATTCGACTTGAATCACTGAAACCTGATTCAGATGTATTTTGTGAAACTGCTAAAGGCTGCAGCCCTGGCTCCTTGGCCACTTCGAGAGAGACACTCTGGGGCCCCTTTGGCAGGCAGAGATCATAGAAGTAGGCAAGGGCTCCTAACAGAGAGTTTGGGGGGTGAGTAGGAGGAAGTTATTGACATGCAACAGGCCGGGGTTTCAATCCTGGTTTGGCCATCTTTTAGATAGGAGAGATTTGGGGTAAGTTACCAAATCTTATTGAGCATCTATTTTTCCATTTGAATGTTGTGATGCTAAGTCCTGGTCTCTCACCTTGTTGAGTGAAGACTAAATGGCCTGGAAGATAGAAAAGTTTCTAGAACAATGCCTGACATTCAAGACAGTTTGACTCTCTCCTGATACCTCTCAGAGCTGTTATATTTAGTTCTCCAGAGACATCAACACATGCAAACTCTCTATGGTCCAAAATTTCAGAATTTGAGCTTTCTTTTCTCTCAATTCCTGAAAACCCATATGTCAGAGTCATAGGATCCAGCTTCTTTCATATTCGCTGCCCTCTTGGCACTGGCATCAGCATCTTCTGCCATTTCGATTGCCACGTAACTCTTCAGTTAAAAAAGTTCATTTAGAAAAATCCCGATGCATCTACAAGTTCAAGTTTATTGCTCACAGAGCTCCAAGAAAGTTGGCTTAACTTAATTTATGCTTCAAGCTATGCTAGACCCTTACCTCAAAAATAGCCAGATCCCAAATTTCATACATTGGAATACATAATAACACCATATATCACATGTAGGATTCCAGTTCCTACTGCCAAACTCCCTGACACACTGCAAATTTTCACAATTTCTCCATTCCCAGAGAAGATTCTACCTACTGGAGAGCTCAGAGTTGGGCCAGGGTATGTGGAATCAGATCTCATGACATAGTTCTGGTGAGATGTCACGTCCAATAATTTACCACTGTCACTTTGAGAACAGATGAGGTGGGCTCTGACTCTGCTGAACAACTTGCCAGGACCACTCACTGGGCTCATTCCCTGCACTTTGGAGGTTGTGACTCTTACCCTTAACCTTGGATACTACCCGAATCTCATCTCTCTTTGACTTTAGGGTCCATTGTTCCCATTAATGTGACTTCAATTGTTGATATCACATTTTCTTAACTTGTTCTCCTAGAAATTTCACTTAACCCCATATGCTTCTCACTTCACCTTAACTTGCATAATCCTTAACTTTTTTCTTCCAGTATCTCCTTTCTGAAATATGCTCTTCTTTACGAGGACTTCCCTGTCTTCAAAGTCAATTTGAGGTTCCCATGGCATTCTTTCCTAGATTGTGCTTACCAAAATACTTTATAATTTAGGAGTTCATATGTGTTTTCATCCATCACCAGACTGGGAAATCTTCCATTGTTTTCCAGCGCTGGGTGCATGGACACACAAGTCGAGTGAGTGAATAAATACACAGTGAAACCACCTGTTAATTTTATTATAATTTGTCCTCAAGTCAACTGCTGGGATGGTAGACGATATGATGAGCTCAGACATCGTTCTCATAGGGACTGGCTACAACATGCTTTATTCACTAAGAATGATTTTCAAACTTTTATATTTTTGAAATTTTTTATTGACACAATATTTGTACATATTTATGAGTTACAGTGTAATATTTCAATACCTTTATACAACATGTAATGATCAAATCAGGAATATTATCAGATCTATCACCTCAAAATTATCATTTCTTCTTCTTATTAGTAACATTCAAAATCCTCTCTGCTAGTTATTTGAAAATATATAGTAAATTTTGTTAACTCTCATCACCCTGCCTTGCTGTAGAACACTAGCACTTATTTCTCCTATCTAGCTATAATTTGTATCCATTAACCAACCTCCTCTGTCCCCATCATGGTCCTCAAATTTGAACATGTGTCAGAATCACCTGGGAGGCTTGTTAAGCACAGATTGCTGAGGCCCCGCCCCAGACTTTCTGATTCAGTAGGGCTGGGGTGAGGCTGGAGAATGTTCTCTTCTAACAAGTTCCCTGGAAATACTGATGCTGCTGGTCCTGGGACCACCCTTGGTAGCCTCTGCTCTAAAATATATCTGCACACAGAAGGTATCACCCTTGAAAATGCTTCATCCTTTTTATCATGCCCTTTGGTTTCTAGGGTTTTCTTACAAATCATTACTTTATCTGGTTGATGCAGAGCCCATCATTATAATGAAAGGATGGGCCCAAAGACCCCTGCGCAGGCATTTAACCAAAGCTGGGGCAACTTTTCCTCTCAATTACTTGAAGTTGAAAGGTTGAGGAAACAAATACGCAATGACCTTGAGAATAAAACACAATGAAGGAAGGAAGAAGCCCAGTATCTAGATGGCAGTTATGTCATGGGGTTTGCTTCCTCCCGCCTTCCCTTCAAAATCAATATGACAAAAATATCACAACATCTTCAGGAGCTAAGACAATCAATCAGAAATTTCCCAAACTATGGTAGAAGTTACTCCTGTCTCTGGTGAAAAAGAACAAATCAGTTCAAAAATTCCTGCTTATGCCCAGTCCCAGTCAAACAGCCAGTAGGCCAGTGAGCCAAGAGATAGGCGGAGGTTTGCACCTCCTCTGCCTAGCACCCAGCCTCAGATATCTGGTGTCTATGATGACAAACAGCAGCCCTGCAGGTCATGCCCCCAACGTGTCATCATCCTCCACACAGAGTTGCCACTACCGCATCTACCACTACCACTTGGTGTAAATGGCAGGGAGACTGTGCCAGGGTAGGCAAGGGTGATATGTCAGAGCAGAGTCAGGAAGAACAGCCGGTGCAGAGGCAACCTTACATACCGTGTCTTACAAAAGAGCAGGTGCAGATGTCTTTAAATTGTCCTGCCATATGCAAGTAAAACTGTGTTATATTAATGTCTACAAGACTTTGGCAGTTTGGTGAGGTGATACACACATCCACTTGTACCCTTTGCAAGGACATCCCTAGATTGACAGTTTAAAAAAAGGGGGGATCAAAAGAAATAAGTGCACCCTGTTGATTGGAAAACTCCAGATGTAAAGAGACCTCTCCTCAGTGAAGAACAAATAAACTGAATAAAATCCAATCGGGGTAAAGATTCTGTAACATTATAAGGGTACATTTTCTGGAAAATGTGGGGTAAAAGCATATTTGTGGAAAGAATGTACAAGCAAATGGGAGGGTTTTTAAGATAATGCGTTTGTTAGTGCTCTCCAAAAAGGCCAAAATTAGTTAATTCTGTAATAGAGGGATGTGGATGGATTTGGTTGAGTTACAATCTGCAATAGCAAAGAAGTGTACAGGAATGCTTGATACAGCAAGTGACAATTTAAAAAAACATAATTAAAAGAATGGAAATTGTATAGGAAATGGAATGATTAAAATTAACACCATGGAAAATTAAAGTAGTAAGATAGGAGATAGACTAGAGTTCTAAGAATGAGGGAGAAATAAAAATCTAAAAAGATACAAGAGAAAATAAATAGATACAGGGCTAAACAAAATGCACATTTGTTTTTATTTGATTTATTCATTTTTTCCATCTTAAACTCTATAAGCCCCAAAAGTTAGGGATCATTTGTGTGTTGTTCATTGTTTCTCTAGTACTTATGAGTCATTATTCTTTTAAAGGATTGTTAAGAATGATAGACAATAAATACTCTTGTGATACCGAATGACATCCTCAAGAAGGATCCAGAACCATCAAGCAAAAATAATCATTAAAAACCTAGCAAAAGAACACATTCTTAAACTGAAAAAAAGAACCACTCTTTCATAATCCAAAATTGCTAAAAAAAAATAAGAAAATTTAAAGAATTAAAGTAATCTCATAAATATAAAGCAATGAAATATAATTAAAGGAGAAAAAAACTAGCATCTGACTTTTTGATTACAGCATTGTCAACTGACAATAAATATCTACTAAATTTTAAAAGAGGAATTGTTGCTACCTAAGAATTCTGTTCCCAGCAAAGATTTTATTTTCATGCATAATTGCAAGAAGTAGTTATTTTCAGATATATATGGGTCCAGAAAATAGTTTATCCATTTAAAAAATTGCTGTTAGACCTACATCAGCCAGCTGTGAGATGAATCACAAATAAAAACTCAATGGTGCAGTGGTTTCTTGAATACCTTTCATTTTTTAAAGAAAATATTTTGTTTTCTAAATTACCAATTTCTACTATTATTTTTGTGAATTTATTCATCAACTTTTTGAGTATTTTTTTCATCTTCAGTTGAATATGTAGGATTCATTTAATTTTATTCACTTTTTTGTAGTAATGAAAATTTTTGAGGCTGTGGATTTATCTTTGTCTACAGCTTTATGTGAATGCCATAAATTTTAATATGTAATGGTTTCATTATTGTTATACACCTAATGGTGTAGGTCTTCATTGCTTATGCAATGAAGCAATGTTTTAAAAAGTTAAACATTAATTGAGTATATTCTGTTGCTTATAACTTTTATTGGAAAATAAACTTTATTTTTTTGAATAGGTTTCGGTTGATAGCAAAATTGAGCAGAAGGTACAGAGATTCCTCACATCACCGCTGCCCCTACACAAGCACCACCTCACTCGTCATCAACATCCCCTCCCGAGTGATACCTCTGTACAGCAGATGAAACTGCACTGCCACCCCCGTTCTTACCCCAAATCCGTTGTTTACAACAGGGGTCACTCTTGGCTTTGGAGCATAGCTTTGTTTTTAAGGACCGTTTTCTTCTACTGTGGTCTAGGAATCTTCTGTATATTTTTTAAACTTTAAAATCATGGTTATTAATACAATAGGTACCTTTTAAATAAGTTTTAAAGATATGCATCATAGCCATGGGCCATTCCAGGCTCACATCCTGAAATATCCATGACCAGAAAGAAGGCTTGATGTGTGAAGAAAAGGGCAGAGAGAAATCATAAAATCGTCCTTGATTATGGTGACTCTGTTTCTCATTACTGTCCATGAGAAATTCTTTAAACAGCTCCCAGATTATTCTGATTAACATCTTGGTGGAGAAAACCAGATGTAAGTCTAATAAAAATTCATTAAGAGACCTGATTTCAGTATAATACCTATGCACAGGCCCTTTCTCCTCTCAGCGGCCAGCACAGCACACCAGGAGTTCATCCAGCTCCCACTGGGTGTGCTGGGTTTCTCCTTTCTCTCAACATTATGGGTATTCTGCTTAATCCGATTGTTACGATTCTTTGTAACAACATGGTCATTTTTAAAAATAAATCCTGTAAATCTGAATTTTCAGTTGTCTGTTTCTATGGGACTTAGCCATGGGAGGCGGGCAAAGTGAGGAGCAGGAAGGGTAGCTACAGACTTTGCTGCCCCTTTTCCAGTCTAAACACTCCTCTCTTGGAACACTTCTTCCTCTCACTTTTCCCTGGAGTCATACCATGTAAGTATTTGCCAGAAGATTTCAAGTCTGCTTCACTGAAAAATGTGCTCTTTCAAGAGATGCGTTGTATGTCCATCAAAGCTCTTGGCAACTGTACCAATCACTACCACCCCTGTACCTTGTTACCCCTCCTTTTGCAGAGTCTTGGCTCTCACATCATCTGCGCGATAATTTGACACTATCAGCTCCAATAATGTTAAGCCTCCTTCCTCCAGAGGGGTTGAGTGTGGATTCTACTATTAATGATAACTGAGTCTGCGTTTTGGAACAGGACTGACATCTGCTGCAGAGTTGGTTCCCCCTTCTTTGGAACAAACCTTCCGGGGTAAGTGCTTCCCATTCTTGTTCTGGGCACCAGTCAGGGCTAATGCTGCCTGGAAGACCTGGAGGTCCTATTACTTCTCTAGGTTTGCCTCCATGTGCTCTGATTTCTTCCTTGCCAGACTTTCGGGGGAACAGGGAAGCTGAATCTCTCCTCTGTCTTTCACCCGTCTCCAAACCACTTTCAACACCAATTTATTTAAATTTGCTTTGGAAAACATAGAAGGTCTTAGAAACTCAAGACATTTTTAATAAGGACTTTGGAAACAGATTAAACTTGCAAAAATGTCTGCCCGCAAAGGAGGCTGCAACGTAGAGACTAAACATGCCCTGGTAACTTCCAGGATGCCCAGTCTCCTCTTTCTGGTACATCAAACCTACAAAGGCAGCATCTCTTTCATATTAACTGATATGAAGCCTGCTGCCAACACCAGAGGCTTTGACGAAACTGATCTAGAAAGACCACTATTTATTTAGGACATTGGATGTATCCCACATTTGCAGAGTATTAGAGCTTCAATGGAGGAATCTATACATTTTAAGCAAGAGGACTATAATCTGATTTATGCTAGCAAGATTTATTTTATAATATACAACTAAACACAGGCATTAATAAAATTTTTTAGGTTTGAAGTATTATGCTATTGAAGTAGCATAATATGATACAAAAGCACCAGCTTAGAAGTTTGAATACTGGCTTATCTACATACTAATTGGGTGATCTTGGGCTATTTATCTGTTTGGGGTTCACGTTTTTTACCCTTGCAATATGCATGGAAATACATTCTTGGTGGCTGTGAAGATTAGAAATGTGTGTATAAATTTTCTATCGCCACAGCAGACTACTGTACTATTAGATTACGTCAGATGCTCGAAAGTGTTAGCTCATGTTATGACCAAATGAAAATGGAGTCCTGTAGTATGCCAAACAATATTCATGACGAATCTTTGGTCCTGTTGTTTCCCTTCCAAGTCTAGGAGTTATATTTAAGCACAAAACTATACCGTAAACTTATGTTTAAAAAATCTTTTCAATTAAAGTATAAAGACAATCTCTGGAGAGAAATTTCATGGTTTTTCTCCCCCCAATTCCCAGTCTTTGGCCAGGTGTATGCTTTCTTTGATGGATATAAGCTCCCTGGGCCTAACAAGGTCTGCATAGAAAACACAGAAGAAAATATGTATGTGTAATGGAGCTCTGCTGTTTCTGCTAAGCCAACATCCATTTCTCCTTCTGTTGATGCCATTTCCCTGGTTTTCTTCAAAGAATTGATCTTCTGACCTTATCATTCAAGGTTGTTCATGTGCTGGGTGAAGTGTTGGCACATACTCCAGTATGGCCAATGAAAGACTTAAAGTCCTCTGGCATTCTTCGGTGGATGGACTCAGCAGCTAGTCTGAACCAATGAGATTCAATACAGGACATAGATCAGAGTGTTGGGAGGGCCACCTCACCACTAGATGAGGCCACGCTGAAGGTGAAACTAGCCCAGAAGGACAAAAAGAGAGAGATAAGTGATGAAAAGTATGAGATGGCATTCTCATAGCATAATTTGAGACTTTGCGTCCAGCCATGATTGGTTTTTCATACTTGATTCTTTTTGCCTGAGTTGTGTTTTTATGAACTTTTAACTAAAAGGTACTGACTGATATACAGAGTGGATCCAGGTTTCATGTATCTTGAGGCTTACATAATTTAGGATGTGCTTATTAGGAGAAGAGTTCAAAATTATAAAAAGAAAATGAGATAGACAGTGTTTATTGAAAATTGGAAAAGAAATAAAAACAAATATAAATTGTAAAGGACTGACAAATATCACAAACCTTATAAAATCTAAAAAGAAAAAGAACTTTTTCTTCTTTCTTTTGGCTATATAATTTTTAATTGTCTTGTCATAGGGCAAGTATTTTTTGTGCAGTTTTTCTAATGACAGCATGGAATTCAACATATCCTCTGGTGGTTGTTTTTGTGTTAAATTTTTAACAGTTCAGAATTTTTATTTATTTACATTTACAAACCATTACTGATAAGGACATTATTGTCAAAATGTAGATTATTATCAGTTTTGGGAAAACCTCCATCAAGATTCCTTCAAAGATGAACTGTAAGATTGCAGGGAATTTCAAGTTTTATTGTATGATGACTCATCTCAAATATCTGTAGAATTGCTGCCACTCACAATTCATTTTGTCCTAATTACTGTTGATGTCCCAATTATAATGGCATAATATGAGTTTTATATTATCTTTGTCCATGTTAATACTTCATGTCATATTAGCAAAAATTTATCTTTATTTCCAATGTGTTCAAATGGTTAACTTCTCTTTATTAATTGGATTATCAAGCAATCCCCAGACCTATTTTTGATGAGCTCATAAATTTCTATTCTATATTATCAGATGTATTTTTGACAAGAGAGAACTTTTGAATTGACTAGGTATGGAAAGGAACCATATCTGGTGATTGGAAGGATTATCCACTGATAAGCTTCTGGCTCCATAGGTATATCAAACATTGTTTCTCTTTCTTTACCATACATTTTAATGTTGAGCACTTAGGGATCATAATACAGCATGATCATTGGCCCAATGACGTTCTGCTACAGTAGTGGATGAGTCAACGTAGTGAACAGGAGAGGGGTTCCTAGAAGCTATTCCTATTATGAGCTGATTAACAGTCACATGACTACGGACATGAATAGACATGACCAAAATCGCATAAACATATCTCACTAAACTGGATCTAAACTTAGCTGAATCCCAAAAATGCCTGCAGCCATGCCAGTGCCATCCAACAGGAGGAAAAATACTGGGGATGGGGGCATCAGAGTGGAATTCAATGAGAGCTTTACTTGACTATGGTAAGAATTGCTTACTTTTGCAAATTTTGCAAAACATATATGATCAAATTGAAGCATCACAGGTCCCCTCCTAGGATTTTAGAAGGAGCTCATGCAAGTGAGGGACCCTGAGCTTACACTTCATTAACTTCACTAAAAATTTTCCTCTACTGATGTAGTGAGTGTGTGATCTGGGGGCTCTGGGCAACTATAGATGCTCTAATTGCAATTGTTGGGCCATTTTGACACATCAGAAATCAGAAACATTGTTTACCTGTTAACTGTGAGACCTTGGGAGAAACCCTGAGCAATGACACTGACCCTGAGGCATGCTCAATATCTGTGATGTCCTGATGAACTACATAAACGCTGATGCAAAGATTATTAAATCTTTGACTTTCGTGAGGTCTTAAAGGATGAGGTGCCATCCTAGGTCAAATCAAAGACTGCATAATGCTGTGGCTCTGACAGCAGCCCTAAGTCATTTTGGGGAAAGCAAGAGACTTTCCCTCTTTATCAACCTCAAAAGATCAGGCTTCCTTGTCTAAATATTCCTGACATCCCTTTATTTTCCTTCCAGACACTGGATTGTATTCTTAGGGACTGAGTGACTTACATCCCCCACTCTGAAAATTAATGAAAGACCTGGGATCATATAAGATCAGTGCTAATAATTGGGGATTTAAAGGAGCTTTTTCCTAGGTCAGGGTAGGTCGCATGCCAAGAAAAATTTATGCTGATTTAACCAGTGAGGAGAAATTGAGGATTAGATTTTCAATTTGAGAAGTCAAACGGAGCCTGGGGAATTTAATCGGTGACTATCCATGTGCTTCGCTGGTTACCGGCAATCTCTAGATCTGTCTGTTTTGTGGAAATATGGAGAGGGAGCGAATCTTGATAATTCTCAATTCACTTAATCAGATTATCATCCTTGTCTGAATGCAAACTGACAGGTGGAAGACAGACCTGTAACGGGAGTGCATTTGGTCAGGGCTCCACATCCTCCCACTGGCTTGTCCTCCAAATGGCTCTTTGGAGAAGTTAATAAGCACAGAGCTGAGGGCCTGGAGGTCTGCATATGGCAGGGCCTGGCATCCAGCTGGGCATGGCTCTGTGGAAGAACCTTGTCAGTGCAGTCACCTGTACGAGAGGCATAGAAATCACCGTCTGCCCAAGCCTCACTCGGTTCACTAGGGAAGATTAGAAGATACCACTTCTGGAGTCCCAGATGGATCCTTCAACACTCAGGTGCAAAGCTGCTTCCAGAGAAACTGCAGGAGACATGGAACAGATGGGCCCTGGACCCACCGGCACAGTTCCCTGGCTTAAGAATTCTAATCATTTGCCTCGTTCTGCCTTGAGTGTAAACCAAGTTAGCACAGACTTAACTTCAAATTCTCTAGCGATGAGACCTTAGGCAAGTTAGTTAATCACTATCAGCTTAATTTACTCACCTAAAAATGGAGAATTAAAAAATGCTCTTATTTGTATTTTTCTGAGGATGGAGTGTGGTAAAGTGGGTGAAAGTGTCCACCCCTGGGCTGGGCATAGGGTGGCATTCAGAAAGCGATTGTTCCTGGAGTTACACACATGAATTGCTATCAGGGATGCCAGGCCTGATTCATTCTCTGAGCCTGTTTGTGACAAACGTCATATAACACACTGTAACGTTGTGTTAATATTCAACATTTTCTACTTGTAAAGGATGGGAAGGCAGTCTTTGTAGGGGTCTGATTCAGAGTTTCACCTCGAATCAAGTTCGTGAGATGAGGCTCAGAAATATCAGAGCCTCTCTCAAACCCAGAAATGATGCCACATTCACTCACTATTGCCGGAGGAGAGCCATCTACACAGGTGATAATGTAGGGTACCCAACAGTTTGTTGCTTGGTCAACTGACTCCACATATCATGTTCCTGAACACAAATTGCTCTGGAGTAGCAGTAGAGAAAATAAGGGACCGGGTCTCTGGAGCACTAAGAGATTCCATATAAGGAGCCATCCCTCCCAGGATGACCACAAGTATTAAGCTATTTAGTTAGAAAACTAACCCTTTGGAACAAAAGTACTCCCGAGAGTAGGTTAAATATACCGAATCGTTTTGTCTTTGTGTCCCATTCTTTTAATTGGGATGACACGTTAAGGTGTATTTACTGACAAAAGCCAAACTGTTCTCATTAAAACCTTATACCTTTGCTCTTCTACCTGGATTTAATTCAGGTCAGTTGCCCTTAACAAATATTTGCTAAGTTCACACTGTATTCTAGATGATGTGCTAAAAAGAATAGTACAATAGTGACTAAGAGGTTGACCTTTTACTTGCGGGAATATCCGCCTCATACCAAGTTTGCAACAGATACAGATAATTAATTATAATACAGTGAGGTAAGTGCTATAGTAGAAAAATTTTAATTATAATTTGCTAAGGATATTTTTAAAATATGGGAGTATTTAATGCTTCTCCATGATAGAGTCAGTGAAACTTAGGAGGTGATGACATGTTTGTTGTTTCTTTAAGAATAAGTAGAATTTTGCCATGGGAGTAGAAGTGATTATTAGCATGGGTTTGGTGATTGGTAAAATATATAGCAAAGGAGAAGAAAAAAACCAAGTTCCTGTGATGGATGGATGAGGGTACAAGAACAATGATAGTTATAAAACTAGGCAGAACAGTAGGAGAAATGGAGAGAATCTGGTGCTACCCAGAGTGGAGTTGGATATCAAGACAGAGATCAGGGCAAAAGATAGATGGTTTTGCATGATCTGTAGTAACGTAGTAATTCAAACCAAGTGTTTTGCTTCTGAGCTAGACAAACCTGGATTTGAATTTCTGGTCCATTTGAAAATACATTAAACTGTTTTAAAGCTTCGAACTAAATATGGATAACAAAACTATCTTCATGGTTTTGCTATGAAGATTAAATGAGTTAGTAAATGCAAAATGTGTTACAACTTACCTGGCACATAGCAAGAACTAGTTACATTGAAGTCATCCTCTAACATAAGCTGGCAGGGAGAGACATTTATATTATTCAGGAGTTCCCTGGATGGGCTGTAGCAGGATCCGTGAAGTTTTATGTGCATTTGAACTTGTCTAAGAGATGGACCACACCTTTTATTATATTCTCCAAAGTCTGTCACTCAGAGAAAAGATAAGTACTGGTTCCAGGGAGTACAAAGAAAGGAAAGTGAAGAACAAATGTTGAAGGATGCCAAAATTATGAAGGCAGGAGGAAGAGCAGGAAAACTATGAGGACACAAAGATGACCCACCAATACAGTCAGTTCTGGTTCTGCTATCATGTGACATAGGGGTTCCTACAAATCCCTGTGTGTGACAGGCAGAAAGTTGGTCCCTGTGACTCTCATCCCCTGGTATGAATATGTCCTGTTACATGAAAGAAAGGACTTTACAGATACAATTAAGGCTTTTAATTGGTTGACTTTAAAATAGAGAGATTTATCTTGGATTTTCTGGGTCTTAAAGCAGAGCTTTCTCCTAGCTGAGAACAGAAAAGGAAGTCAGGGAGGTACAGAAGGAGGAGTCAGGGAGATACAGCAAAAAAGGAGGACAGAGAGATTCAAAGCAAAAAGAAGGATTTCACATATAGTTGCTGGCTTTGAAAATGCAGGGAGCCGTAAGCCAAGGCATACAAGTGGAGCCACAAGGAAACAGGGACCACAGCCCTGAAGTCACCTAGAACTGAATTCTCCCAACAGTCTGAAGGAGCCTGGCAGTGCATTCTCCCTCGGTAACCTCCAGACAAGAGCTCAACTTGGCCAATAGCTTGATTTTGGCTTTGTGAGACTCTAAGCAGAGAACCCAGCTGAGCTACAGTGTGAATGGACATTTGATTCACAGAAATTGTGGGATAATAAATTTGTATCATTTTCAGCAGCCGTGTTTGAGGTTATTTGTTACAATAGCAACAGGAAACTGGCACACTGTGCCATGCAAAATTGTGTAAGGTAGACCACAGGGATTAATGGTAAAACACTGAAAAACTTGACAGTGACATATACAAAGAAATGAAAAAATCTGATAAGAATGGTGTGCAGTTTTACACAGGTGAAATGGTAAAGAAGTACAGAAATATTGCAGTAAGTCTGGCATTTTACCTTGAAAAAGACCTGACGTTTGCTCGTGGCAGTGAGTGTCAGAAGGGTCGCAGCTTATCTGTTATTGTGAAGTGGTGGAAAGAAGGTCATCTGGAATTGGATAAAACGTTTAACCCCAGATGTGGATAAGTGTGGCTCATAGCATGTAGTGAACTGAGCTCACGGGTAGACGTTTAAGGTATGCATGTGTGTGCTTTATTTTTATGTGACTCAGTGTAGTTTTCTGTGTTCACCTACTGTGGATGTGAACAAAATCATGCTTAAATGCAATATTTGGATTAAGTTGTCCATTAATATACCCATGGTGTTGGACCAAATTCCCACTTTCAAAATAAGTGTTACAACAGAATTGACTCTATCCAGGAACGAAGGCAGTGAAAAGCTAAACAACTGCCTGGGCGGCAGCCCTTGCCAAACATGTCTATCTCCTGATGACGAGGCCAGCTGGACCACTGTGGGTTTGGAGAGATAATGCCACTCTGAGCAGTCACAGGGAACTCGGCAGGTCAGTCATAGTAACAACTCTGAGGCTTCCTCACCGTCAGCAACAGCAAGATACGTAATCAACAAGTCTCAGTTTCTCGACTGAGAACCAAATCATCTTTGGCATCTATACTTCAGTGCTAGGAGTCAATTTCTCATTTTGCCATGACATAAATCTCTTTGCAAATCTTTTAAACAGAGTCTCACTCTGGTGTGTTTTTAGCCCTCAAACAATTAGCATCTCACATTGATTGTTTTTCTTCATAATCGTCTTTGCAGAGTCAGAAGGAAGCTTGGCTTTGAGAAAAAGCACCTGGAACTGTTCCCTGTCCAGGGGCAACTCCGGAGGGAAAAAAGTAACCCAGGAATTTAGTTCAATGAGAAATATACACACTAAAGTCAAGCATAAATTATAAGACCAAGCTTTATTTTGTAACCTACTAACCTTTATAATTTGGAAAATTCCTGTGACTTCAGACCAACTCCTTCATGAGGTCACTTAAAGCCCAGCAGGTAGGGGGTTTTGTCCAAGATCAAACAGCAATTTAGTGTCAAAGAGAGGGCAAGAACTCAGTTTCTTTAACATCTTTCAATGTGTGGTGACCATATACAATTTACAAATCTTATGAAACCTCAAGACATTGTGCCCAAGAGTAGCCTGGGTGGGTTTTGTTGTTGTTTTGTTTGTGTTTTTTCTAGTTCTCCTCCAGAGCAGCCAAAAGAAAGCCTGGAAGTCCCACACTGCTTCCATGAGAATGTCCTATGATTAATTAATGTCATTGTTTCTTCAATCATTCATTGTTTCTTTCCCATATCCACCTGAAATGTGTAAGAAGCTAGGTGTACCCTAACAGTGGCTGACACAACAGAGGCAGAAAGAAGGAGGAACAAGACAGAGAAAGAGAAACAAGTCAATCAGTCTTTTATCATTTAAGTTCCCGATATTTACAACTCCATTAACTCCCAACCTGGATTAAGTCTTCCCCTCAAGGAATCATGTTCTGAAATACCTCATTTCCTTTTACCACTGTGATGTTTCCAAGCACCAGACTCCTATGTCACAAACATCAGAAAGTTATTGTTTATTTTGTTAAAAAGTGAGTGTGGGGGTGTTGTAAAAAAGGAAGTGCAAGAGGCTGTCCCATTGTCCTCTGTCTGGAAACTCAATTCTTGGCCCTATGCTATCTCTGCCATAAAAAGGCTCAAGTGTCCTTACAGTTTCGAATTCTTTCCAGAAGATGTGCCATCATCTTTCATCATCAAAAACTAAGTGGTTTCCATGACAACCTCTGCCTCAAACCCATCAATTTTTCCAGCAAAACCATTTTATTCTGTTCCAGGAACCACATTAGAGTTAAAAAAATAATAATAAAACTCTCAAAAATGAAGTTAGGAAAATATCAATAGGCAAAAATAAAATAAATGTAATCCCAACAATACTCTGAGCATAATAAGATGGAGAGAAGAAAACTTTCCCAAGGTAATATTGGGTTCAGGATGTTAATGAAGATTTGACATAAAGAATAATGTTATAAAGAGGATAGGAGAACCGAAGCAGGGAAAAGCCAGCTGCAGAGAACGAAGACTGCACAATGGTTTGAGGACAGCCAGCTTCTTCTCCTTACCTCCCTCTTCTTCTCTGATAAGCATACGGTCCCCGGCACTGAAATAGAATTAAACTAAAGCTGCAAGTGAGGTTTCCACTAGGAAGAGCTGTCTCTTGCAGAGTTCAGAGCAGTGCTGGGAGCAGTGCCAAGTGCACATGAAGCAATTTTGGAAGGTTCTGCTGGGAAGGCAGGAATCCCCGCCCTTCCGTCACTCACATCCCTTTACAACAACTGGCATATCAAGGTATTGGGATCTTATGGTGCAAGTCAGGATTTGAAGTGGCTTGGGCAGTATCCATCTGTCTTACTCCACACAGGTATGTCTGTGTTACCATTTTAACTTTAGCCAGCACTAATGATACTGAAAGCCCACTACTTCTCTATAGCCTTGGCGGAGAAAAGATTCAGTGCTCATTTTCTGAATCCCAATTCTAACTTAGTCGGTATCCTACCATTTCCTAATAATAGCTTTTTATTATATTTGTGATAGTCAATCTCACTCTGTTATATAAACTCTCTGGCAGCAAGGAAAGTGGTCCTCATGTCTCCTAAAATGTAGAGTATAACAGATAGGAGCTGGAGTTTGTGTGACCTGCACACGTGGGTAGGAATGGGTCCTAGTGTTCAGATGAAATTCCCGCGCGTCTTTCATCAATCCAGCAGTCAGCGGTCAGGCAGAGTGGCAAAGAAACACGGCCACAGGTGCTTTGATCTTTGCCAGAAATATGATTCCTTCGCTCTGAACCCAGGAAATTGTAAAGAAAGAGGATCCATTTCCTGAGGAAGATTTTCTTCCTGTGGCATTGCCGAGGGGTAGGAGGGGGGAGAAAGTTTTCATATACAAATAAAGGACTTCTTTAAAGCAACAATTTTTTAAAAAATGTCTCCCTAGAAGGGAAACGAAAGAAACAAAGGGCTATGAGAGAAGTAAATAGAATTTGCAGGACACAGCAGGGAGTATGTGTTGAAAGTTTTGATAAACTATCCCCAGGGTGGAATCGGTCAGGATGGGTTAGATTATGCTGTAGTAACAAACAACTCTAAAATATGATGGCTTAAAACAACAACATTTATTTCCTGTCATACTACATACCCATCGTGTGTTGGCTGGGGGTTCTGCTCAGTGTCACCCCAACTCAAGACCACAGTTGACAACACCACCAATTTCTGGAACACTGTGGGTCACTGTGGTGCAGTTAAAAGAAATCTCTGGAAGGTTTCATGCTGCAAGGGTATGCTCCAGCCTGGAAGAGTCACACTTTCCCTCTGCAACAGCTTATTGGCTAGAACTCATCACACGACCCCATGTGATTGCAAGAACTCCAGGAAGAGCATCCTTCCCTTGCGCCTGGCAGGTGAAGAGCTGGGGATTTTGGTTCATTGCACTAATGACTACCACATGGAGAAACCTGCAAAGACTATTACAAATTCACAGTTTTTCTAATTAGATTTTTTTCAGAATTAGCAGCTGTAAAAAGAGAATACCAAAGTAAATAACATGATTGGTTTCTACCCTTATCTGGCCACTTTCCAAAACAGTGTTGCCCAGTCCTTGAACGACATAAGAAATCTGGAAATTTATCATGCATTATTCATTTTTCAAAAGATATTTACTGATTTCTATGCTAGTCTTGTATAAAACACTGGTGTCGGAAAAAAGTGGATAAGAAAGTTCACCAGCTCGTGATTCTTCCTGACCTATGATTATCCCATTATTATAACTGGCCCTGTATTTCCAGATAAAAGCTATTTATTTATTAGGTGTTAATTCTGGCCTAGGTTAATAGAATTCATAACTGTATCTCTGAGTCTGAGTCATGGTCATTTGAGCTACTCTCTCTGGAAGCGTCTGGAAAGTTCTACCCTATTTATTCCAGCTAGTTTCTCTCATTGTGGTGCATCACCCTCAATACTATTCTTAGCTTGTTCTTATTTTCTGACTGTGGGATGTGGTCTACATCTATTTGAATCAATTTGAACCTAATCCCACTGGCTGGCTGCTGTTACTCCCAGAGGTAGTTTGTCAATCACAGCCAGGATGAGCCATTCTTGCCTCTTTTTAACTGATGCTCTTGTATCAAGGTCTATCTTCTTCTGAATTCTTCCCAAATTCAAGCATAGGACCTGGATCCTGATTTATCTGATATAGCAAACATCCAGGAATCATAATTATGAAAATTGTTTGTGTCTCAGCAATATATGTTAGAGCTAGAAATGGAATGCTAACAATTAAAATTTTCAAGTGTTAAACTTCTACTCCTTGATCGGAAGTATTCCTATAGGAAAAGCAGAATGATTTCACTCCCAGATGTAACAAGTGAATCTTGACAAATGTAACCCACTTTGAAATGCAAATGCAATTCATTCGCTGACAGTCTTTAGGGAGTACAATCGAGGCATGGTTTGTTAAGTGAATTTAATAGAGACTGTAAATTGCCTATTGCAAATCTGATTTTTCTGTCCACCTCAAAAACAGGACCCAATATTTGAGGTGGCAGCAATGACCACATTTTCCCACCACTTACCATTAGGAGTAGCCAAGTGACTAAGTTCTGGCCCACAATATTTTAGCCAAAGCTTTCGGTACACCACCCGTATTCACCTGAACTCATCAGTGTGCTTCAACAGCCAAGGATCAATTCCTCTGTGCCTGTGACACTTTTCTCAACAATTTGGAAGGCTGCTGCTTGCATATGGTGAGCTAGAAGTGCCAGTTAATATAGTCAAGAGCAACCCTAAATCAATGCCTCCCTGGAATTGGTACACAACACTCAGGTTTCTCACCCCTTGGATGGGATAATTTAAAGTTGTATATTTTATGCCATTGCCCAAAATTTATTTGTTAGTTATCCCCCAAATGTTCACGTTGATTGCTGGCTAAATAGTAAACCATCTTCTGGCTACATATACAATTCCATGCTTCTTTACTGGTGTTCCCTACACCTCCTAAATAAACTACCAGAAGCACTTGAACCCTGTGTTAGGGTCTGATTCTGGGATAAACTGGGCTACGACAGATGTGTAAGGAGAAGTTATGAAACATCTAGCAATTCTCATTAAGATGAAGGGGCCCATCTTTGCCATCCTTCTCTTTACCCTGTTCTTTCCTTGGGGCTCGGCAGTCATCTTGGACCATGAGGATGAGGGCCACATCTTCATAAAGAAAGAGCTGAGAAGTGGAAGGAGCCCAGAGCCCCAGCAGCTATGAAGCCTCTATTCTGGGTCTCGACTTCTCAATTCCAGGACATGAAAGAGAACCAAACTTCTAACTTAAAGTAACAATTATTTCATTTCTAAAAGTAATGTGCACTTATATAGAAAGAAAAAGAGAAAAAAAACCCTTGCTTCTTTGAAATATATTTGGGGAGTCATTTATGAGATTGAAAATAATTTCTAGAGTATAAATCAATGGTTCATCACATGGCTATGATCATTTAGACCCAGGCTTTATGGACTATAAAAATATTAAAGGATCCGCACCCCGGGACAGCTCAGTCCCTCTGTCTTCCCAGCCCACCTGGATTCCAACCCCGTCTAGGCCAAAGGCATCTGTAATCTCCTCCAAGTAGAGAGAGAAGATTTAGGTCCTGTCTCCCTGTGGAATCCTCCATTCTGGCTCATTTTTAACTATTCTGTCTTATCTCTGCTCAGGCCTTAGCATGAAAATTGGATAGTATTAGAAAAAACTGTGGCACAAACATTTCTATTTTTTCTTCATGTATCTTCAGTGCTATGCCTGTTTCTGCATCGCTAGTGTCTTAGGATCAGCCCCTTGGGATGGAGTTCATGTTTTGCATTTGTACCAAAAGCCAGTTGTAGGAAAGCAACTAATGAGAACATGCTGTGCTGGGGAGGAGAACTTGAGCATCCATGCATACATCCTCTGCGTGGGGAGGGAGGACCGCTGTTCCTCACATGTCACCTGGGTCTCCCAGCATAAGGCTTAGGCAGCTCCAAAGGATAACAACCCAGGGAAAGACTGTGGACCCCTTCCCCATTGGATTATCTACCCCACCTCTTCACCTCAGAGTCCTGCACACAAAAGCAGAACAAGACAGTCGCAGGGGAAAGGGTGTTACTTCTGCTCCAGCCCCACCAGGGCTACGGGCCAGATGTTCTTCTTTCTGACATTGTAGTTTTTTCAGTTCTAGAAGCAGGGGAACTTCTAGTTCTTTGAGGGCACAGAGGTTGCCTCCATGTCAGAGAATATCTAACTTGATCAACTGTAGTTCTGGTACTTTCTGATAATTATCTTACAGGTAATTCCAACTTGTTTTTGAGGATACTCAGGATACTTATGAAAGAGTAGGGAACATAGTGTGGAAGCATGTAGATGAGGTACGTACCATGCACCTTAGGCTAGTATATGCCAACTACCAGCTTAACTAATTTATATGCTATTTAACACGTTTAAAAACCCAGAAAGAGGTATTATGAGCCTCAAGGTATTATGAGGCTCAAGTATTATGAACCTTACTTTATAGTCAGGCTAGCCCATAGCTACCAAGTGTGAAGGCTGGAATTTGAACCAAGGTCTGAATGACCCAACATATACCTACCAGTATCTAGGATTTGAGCTTAACAATGTCTTTATGCCCTGAATTTAGTATTTCTGATTTGAACATGGTAGGTACTAATACTTCTGATAAGGAGATAAGGCTCTTGGTGTCTGATCCGAGGACCCCACGGAATACTTCCCGGTCCGTTCTGGGGTTGGGCAAATACAGCAAGAACTATAGACAGGTTACAGATGATTGTTCCAAGGAGGGACTGACCAGCAAACACAGGTGGGTTTTAGAACCTGGGACTGAGCAGAAAACCTAAGACTTTGAAGAAAATGTCAAAGGCTCAATATTAAAAGCCTCACTTGGCTTTTAGGCTACAAGACTGTAGAAACTTCTGCTTCTGTATTTTACCCCAGTTCCTTATTTTGCCAGTCAACTGAATTACCCAATAACTAGCTTAAGCTATGGGATACACCTCCTCACTCCTGTGCTAATCTAGCCTCAGAGAGACCTCGGCTTATTGTGTGTCTGACTTAAGTTTATCTCTATTCTTTACTGACCAATGACATATGTGAGCAGAGGACAGTTAAAATGGACAACTCTGAGCTATTTGGCTAGGCTGACGTATAGTATATAGGGAGGACAATAAGCAAACTTGCCCCATTGATGTGAGGATTTTAAGGTCTAGTAACTATAGAGTTATGATTATATAACACTGACTAGGGGCAGAAAATCAAGCAGTAACACCTGATTTCACCATTGGGTAGTTCTGTGATCTTTGGCAAGTCACATAGACTTTATGACCTTTATTTATTGATAGAAATAAAAAATGAGGATAGGGACATGCCAAACACACGTTGCTTTTTTGTGAATCAGATGAGGTGATGTCTGTGGATGAGCTTTATAAACTTCAAAGCATGGTACACCTAATTACAGTATTATTTGCCTCAACTACTAGGCATGGGTAGCCCAGTCTGTGGAAATCCCAAGAACCTGAAGTTAATATCTTTTCTCATGGCTCTAGTGTGGAGAGGCACGGGTTCTGGGACTGTTAGAGAGTGTGCCAAAGACAAAGTCAGAAGAGCATCTCCAACAGAGGGTCATGAGATGAGGGCATGAGTGGCCACAGGACCCGAGTGGGCACTCAAGTCTCCCTTGTATCTAAGAGGTCCAGGGAGTTGAAATCAAGAGACAAAGGAATTGCAATGTGCTCTCAGGCAGAGAGCTGGGTAGAGTAAAGAAGCCATTGGGTTTTTGTGTTTCCAGTGGAGTATCCCATACAGGGAACTGACCCATTTAAAGTGAAACAATGAAATTCCATATGTGGATTATTTCTATGTTGTAAGGGAAAACCAAGCCCTAAGCAGCAACGAGCCATAAGGTGTAGGTTAATGTCCAAAGTTACATGGAGAACAGGGAAAAGATAATCAGATAATGGCAAGTTTAAGCATCAAACACAGCCCTGAGTGCCGCATGAGTACAAGAGAGTGTGACAAAAGCCTGCTGATTCAGGAAAGTTAAAATAAGGGGAATATGACAAGTATAACAATCATGTGAAACAAAGAATAAATATCAGAGAAAAGATGCAAAGTGCTTCAAGGAGTAGGGTGAGGCTCACTTTTATGGTTGGAGCTGGAACTAGAAAGTTCCATGAAACAAACCAGATTTGAACTATGTTATAATTGGATAGATGTAGCTCAGGGCAAAGAGGTGTAGGCCCTCCAGGAAGAGAGAACTGTCGAGGCAAAATATCAAAGCTGGGCGTCTGGGAAGAGAGAGCACCCTGACCCGTCTGGTTTGTATGGCAGAAGTGCAAGACAGTCATGGGATGACCACTTGGGAACAGAGCTTTGGAGACCAAGGTCTTAATGCAGCCCATGATTTGGCAGGTAATACTTAGACATTGAATGCTGAAGAGCAGGGATACTCCAAAATATATGATTATTAACTCTCTAGGTTTTATTACTGCTATTGCAATTATTCTGGTTGCTTTTACTAGTCACTCCTTACAGAACTGACCTCCAAGAGGATCCCCAGTGATCTCCGACTGCTGGGATTCATGCTCCTGGGCAAACTGCTGATACTGCATCGGGGTTCATCTGTGTGACAAATAGGATATGGCAGAAGTAATGGTATATGAGTTATGAGATTAGGCTATAGAAGCCTTGTGTCATTTGTGCTTGTGTCTCCCCTCTGTTCCTGTGTGTGTGTGTGTCTTTTTCATCATTCGCTTTGGGAGCAGCCAGCTGCCGTGTCATGAGCTCTCTCACAGTGGAGCCTAGGTCAAGAGAAACAAGACCTCCAGCCAACATCCAGAGAGAAAGTCAGGCCTCTTGGCAACAGCCACAGGAGTGACCTTGGGAGAAGATCCTCCAGGGCAGACAAGCACTCAGAACACGCAGAGGAGGTGGCTGTGGCCACCTGCTTGATCACAGCTCAGGAGAGACTTTGAGCCAGAACCACCCAGCTGAGCTGCATTCTTCACCCTAGAAAGTGTGTGAGATAATAAATGATTGCTGTTTTAAGCCACTACATTTGAGGATAATTTGTTACACAGGGATAGATAACTAATATACTCCATCATTCAAAAAATATTTATTTATTCAGCATTTACCAGTCTCAAGAATTATGTAGTTAGTGGAATAATTATTACAACTCAAAGCTTATTGTTTTCAGAGAGGACCATATTGGACTTCTTTGAATTTTTTACACAGAACATTTTTCTAGTGTATAGCCTTCCCATCTTCCAGCCATGTCTCCTCTTAGAGCATTTTCTTCTTCCACCCTACTCCCTTTTTGCTGGACAGCTCCAAACTATTCATTGCTTAAATTTAATTTCTTCTTGGAGAACTTTCCTAACACCTACACTCGAATAGGAACCCTCTGGAATAATCCTTTATGGCACATACTTTGCCAAATTCTCTTGTAATCGTCATCTGCCCTGCTAGTTTATAAGCTCCATGGCTGTGGTTGTCCTGCCTACTGATGTATCCCTAGAACCCAGCACAGTGCATGTATAAAGTAGCAACCAGTATACACATATGTGTATACACACGCATGCGTACATAGAGACAGAGGGAGGGAGAGGTAAATTCAGCAAGTGTGATGGGTATTGCATGTACAGTCACAAACTAACAGGAGCAAGCCTTACCTTGCACAGCCCTTCCTGCTATGCTTGGGAATGGAAGACATTTCTCATGCAGGTCTTGGTCTCTCTCATCCACACCATCCAAAGACAGTGGCTATAGTAAGTGGTTTGGCCAGGTAAGGGTCCAGTTTAGTGGCCTTATGTTGATACAGAGAAAGACATTGTCAAGAATAGAATTCTTGACTATGAAGCATTGAAAGAGTTCAGGAGCAAGGGATCCAACCCTAGAGGAAATAGACAAGCCATTGCATGCACTTGGTTTGCTTTTGTTATTTTAAAGAGGCAAGAGTGTCATGAGAATGGAAATCTAGAGGAAACAGTCATAAAGTCCAGGACAGCTTGTGGCACTCAGTGGCACTTCATAGTTTCAACATTTCAGCAGAAAAGGCAATAGCTTTGCCCAGGGCATCCCAGGTGACTGCTAGGAATATCTTTCCACGACCCTGAAGCTGCACTAGAATTTATATATCTTCACAAAAATTGCTCTTAATGGATTTTCTTTCCCATCTTTGTTTTATTCTCCCTTAAGTACCAAAATAGGTGTGTTATTTTCAAGTGGCTTGTCGGGAAAGAGAAACTTCTGTCAGTGTGCCTGCATTTGGCATTTGTCCGCGAGGGCTTTTGTGCAGTCTGTGATGGTGAATGAGCGCGAGACTCATTTGTATCCATTACGGCTTTGCCCCGACGCGAAGCCTGAGCTGACCTCTGCCTGTGCTTCTTTCTCGCCGCTGTGTGAGCAATGGAGGGAAGGAGAGTGGCCCCGTATCTCAGAGCAGAACTCAGCACTGAGTTCCGCTAATTACCAGCCAAGAGCCGCTGGTTAAGAAAAACACATATTGTCAGGCTGGGACTTTGAAAGAGAAAACAATGAATATCCCTTTGCCCCTCTCCTCCCTTTGCCTCAACTAATTGGTCCATCTCTCTGCTACAATTGCTGGGAAGATAGATTTTCTCTCCACTTTGTAAAATAAACTGAAATCTGTTTTTCTTTTGTGTGCATTACAGCCAGTTCCTCGCTGATTGTGCCTACAAATGAGTAGATACTTAAAACAGCACGTTGGGAAGGACGTTTGCTTTTGTTTTTTGGGTTTTTGGTTATTGTTGTTGTTTTCTTCTTGCAGCATTTTGTGGAAGACTTTTCTCCTCCCCCTTTTCTTTCCCTTAGGAAATGAAGCAATGTTTAGAACCTTTCACATTTTAAGTAAATGCTTTCAGAAGGAAAGGAAAAAAATATTTCAAACCTTGGCATTTAAAGTCCATATGGTCTCTATTCATAGTGAACAATTAATTCATAGCTGGCAGCAGCGCTGTAGAGACAGACGTGCGTACCCAGCTTCCAAGGATGTCTGGTGGCAGATCTAATATTTAAGGACTTGAAAGCCTCATCGCCAGAAAGGCAACATGTGAACGAGAGCTAAGAGTTGCAGGTACTCAAGTATTCTGGGACATTAAAGCAGGTGGAGGTGGAGGGGGACACATAGCCAATTATGTCATATAAAGTATATAACATGTCAATTATGAGTGTGTATTAACATGTGCTGACTTAATCCCTGTATTTGTGTGTTTTGGCCTTTCTTTTTTTGGAGTAATAATCAATGCAACAAGTTAGATTTTTATTTTGTCTAACAGTAGTGATATCCCAATAGTAACTCTAATTCCAAGCTAATCCATGCACTTTTAACATATAAAATGGGAGTCCCAAAACCCAGCCTAAGGTATAGAGCCCCTGAAAATTCAACCAGACCTAAGCTGGCCTGGAGCGCTCCGACAGCAGTCCATTCACATAAGAAACAGAGCAATATCACAGTCAAGATTTACACTCTAAAAGGTAGAAAATCTAATGTACATAATTTTTACCACAAAATAAATGAGACTGTACTATGTGCCGGGCATTGCTCAAGGAGATGAGGATATTGTCAGGGTCAAGGATTCTCCGTAGCCTCCCTGAGCTCGCCCAGTGGTGTGTGGAAACATGCAGTTATTCTGCAGTGTGTTAAGGTCTCTGACACAGGAAGGCATGGGGCAGAAGGTTAATCCAGTCTCGCGTGGTTCAGGTGGGATTATGGTAGGAATTTTGACCAAACAGTGCCCTGAAAACAAGGGGGCACGGACAAGTAGACAATAGGGAGAAGAGATTTGTCTCTGTGGTTGCCCCAGATCGGATTACCCAGCAATGACTGTGCCTCACCCTTCACGCAACAAGGAACCCATCCCAGGCGTGGACCGAGAGCTTTGGTTTCCCACAGTTACATGTGTTCCTGCAGACTGTCCTTACGACTCTGACAGAGAAACGGGACTTGGATTTATTTCTTCTCAGTCCTACATCATAGAGCAACATCCCTAATTATGCACTTTCTGGGGTGAAGCGGTATAAGAAAGGAGTCAGCTAACACGGGGTGCTCACAGATAGCTAAGGCATCTTGCTCAGGCCACTGTGAACCCTGGATTGGCTGCAGTATATGGAAACTAGCCCTGCTTTTTAATAGCTTCCTCTTGGATCTGAGCTTTGTCTAGACTTTGTTATCAATGTCCAAGTTTACACCTGCTTTTGCCCTTGGATGATGTCTTCACTCCTCCTGTGTTCCCTGGCCCACAGGTGCAGCCAGGTGTCCCTATTCTGTCGCATACTCTTCCCAGGTCAGTGACAGGAGCCCCTGCATTATTTTTCCATGAATACTTTAACAAACTACCACAAGTTAATGGCTTAAAACAACACTCATTTATTAGCTCACAATATAACATCTTAGAAGTCAAAAAGAGGACTCACTGGGCTAAAGTCAAAGTGTCAGCAGGGCTGTGTTCCTTACCAGAGGCTCTAGGGACAAATCCAATTCCAAACTCAGTCAGGTTGTTGGCAGAATTTAGTTCCATGTGGTGGTAGAACTCAGGTCTGTTTCTTCACTAGCTGTTGGCTGGGGGTCATTCTCAGCTTCCAGAGTCTGCCTGGTTCCCTGGTTTATGGCCCCCTGCACCTCCCAAGCCAGCACTGGCTGGCCAAATCCTTCTGGCATGGCCCACCTGTCTGATCTCCCTGTCTGCCTTTTCTTTACTGCTGCATCTCTCTTCTGTGTGTAGCCAAAGAAGCTTCTCTGCTTTCAAGGGTCCATGTGATTAGATTGAGCTCACTGGGATAATCCAGGATAATCTTCCTATTTCAAAGTCAGTAACCTTAATTTTATCTGCAGAGAACTCTTTTACCTTGTAAAGTAACCTATTTACAAGATCAGAGGATTAGGGTATGGGCATCTTTGAGAGGCATTATTATGCCTAACACAGCCCCCAATTGTGGAAGTCAGACAGTCGGGACATCCAAGCTCCTATGTCCTGCTGGAATTACTAAAAAAGAGGTACAAAATGTGTATGACTTTTTCTCTGGTAATATTTCAAGTTTGCAACATGCTTTGGCAAACCATTGTGAAGATGAACAAGATACGTTTGAAAAGCAGCTAGCCTCGAGCCTGGCACAAAATGAGTGCTCAGAATACATTAATTTTCTTCCCCCATTCTTGTGCTTGGCATTCCCAGAGAGAGCACCATGGTGTGACTCTGAAATTGTAAAACTGATGCTACAAGATGCAGTCACAAATCAGCCTCAAGATTATTATAGTTTGGAGCAGACGGAAGTCTATTACAAATTTAAGCTGAGTGTCAAGATTCTATCAATCCTATTAATTCCTGGGCTGGGAGTAAACTATATTTTCCTGTAAGCTCTGAAAACCCTTATATTGGTGCTGTAGGATAATGGTATGCAAGTAGTGACTTATGGCCTGAGAGGGCAAGAAAGGCCCAGGTTAATTGGCTTCTTGCCAAATAATACCTCCTTGTTTTGAAGTCTCCTAGAAACCAGATATATAAGGGGAAGAAAAAATTTCTTTCTTCCCTCATCCCTAACATACTCATGTGAGCTTGAAATATCCTTTTCTTTCTTTTTGGCCTCTCTAAATTCTACCTATTGTTAACACTAGGCCCACATTTTGAAAAAATGGACACACACACGTACACACAGCCTTCTTGTGATCAGTCCCACAGCGATTACCTTTTCTGTAAAAGCTCCTTTCCTATAAATACTGTCTGTACTTCATATGTCAATGTTTAGCTTTTCTTTCCTTCTCCATGATCCATGCCAGCATCCAGCACACAATACGGGCTCAATGAATTTCAGATGAATGGGTGAGATGGCATGGTGTATTGCTGAAATTTTATGCATGCATTATTTTAGCCTCCTAGTTGTATTATAAAAGTAAATATGTAAAAGGTAATTATGTCTATTTCACTTATATCTTAAACAGTTGGGTAAAATTAACATAAGGCCCATGCGCTACCATCCTCTCTTTTATTCAAAGGGCAGACAGCATCCTTGATACATATTCCTGCTGCATGGGACAGATTCTGAGTCATCTGCAGCACTTTGGTCAAACAAAACTGGCAATGCAATGAAACCCATCTGCCACACTTTACCTGGTATAACACCTAAGACGTCTACAAGTATGGAGAACATTTGCAAGTTAATGGGTAAACTGTAAGAGCTGAGAAAGGCCTAAGAAGACATAATGACTAAATGTAATGTAGAGCAGTGTGATTTCTAGATGGGACTCTGGAACAAAAAGAAAGACATTAGGTAAAAAGTAAGGAATTCCAAACGAAGCGTAGACTTTAGTTAACCATAACTTATTATAACAACAACAAGTGCGCTACACCAGCGTAAGACGTCACTACTAGGGGAAACTGAGAGTGGGTGTATGGGGACTGTCTACCATCGTCACAGAAATTCTCTAAGTCTAAAGCTCTTCAAAAAATAAAAAATGTAGTTGAGAAATTAAAAGAAAAGATTTTCTGAGAAATGGATTAGTATGGATCTAGAAACCTTAATTCAATATTGTGACTGTGAAATGAAAACAAAATTGAAACTTTTACTAATGGTTTTCATTTTGCAAATTGCCTGTGAGTAGTTTCTGAACCTTTTTTTTTTAACATAAAAACAAAAGATAAAACAAATTTGAAAGTCGATTTTTAAAAGGATATTGAAATGTATTCATGATGAAAAAGGATTTGATTAGGGAATGATAATCTAAAATTAAAGTTGTATGGTAAAAATACTACAGTCCTGTGGTTTCCATTTCTTTATACTTTGCTGTAAGCTGCTTTTTTTTTCAGTATCTGTTAGCTGATGATTAATGAATGGCTAATATTGCGATGGATAAAGTGTGAAACTGAATCATATATATTTTTACCCAGTTGTTCTTTGTCCAAAGATTCTAGAGCACCCATCATGTGCCTACCAAGTATCCTTGTTGCTGGGAAATCTTGTCATTTAATTCAGGCACAACTATTCACTTAGCCAAAGCAACCTGAATTTTATATATACAGAAAGAAAGAAACTCAAATCACTGAGAGACACAACATTTATGAAAAGTACCAACATTTTTTAAAAGTTATTAAAAATGTAAAATGAAACTAACTTCTCTAATTTTACAACCAAAGTCATTCAAGTGTTGAATCTGTATTTATTAAGAAGGATAAAAGAAAGACACAGAAAGAAGACATCCCCCTGTTCCTTAACCCGACCACAGATAACACTTCTGTCTTTCATTATACGGTCGGCAGCTTTGAACATGGAGATTCTAGACACAGCCTCTCAAAAGGCCTGTGGAGATAAATTGCACGCAGGCTTGTGGAAGGCGTCTTCACAGGCAGGTGTTTTAAAGTTTTGGCGGCTAAAGGCCAGCACTTTGAAAAAAGGCTGTTCTTGTATTAGTCAGGGTTGGACTGGAAATGCCTGAAAGCTCATGAGGAAAGTGGTTCACTTCAGCTCCAGACATGCTAGAAGCTTGGAGAGTTCACAGAAGATTCTGATAAGCATCTCGCCATCTGGGTGCGGGTCCGAGCCAGACTTCTGAAGTGCTTGAGGTGCATCCGTCCGTACTCAATATATCGTAAACAAGTGTGGATGAAAGGCACGTACAAGACTATTGTAAGAAGTGTCTTGGCACCTATTGTCATTCGCTGCTAACTAAGCGGGCGAGTGCCTTTCTTTGGGTAAATGTACACTGTGCTTCTGGTCCATCCATCAAGTGTAAGCCGGGCATCTAAAGTGATTCTCATTCTTCCTATTTCAGAAAGAAAAAGAGAGCCAAGGATTATAGGCGGGGCACCCATCCTTGAGCGTGGATGTTTGTGACAACCTAATTCTCTCTCTTTTATAGTGCCTCTGCAAGAAAAGGCATGCATTGGCTTGAACTTGGGTTGTACCTTCCCTATCACCCGTGGGAGAGTAGTGTCTTGCCTCATTAACATAATTAAATCATAGCCACAAATCCTGTCTCCAAGGTCCTGGAATTATCTATGTACATTCAGGGAGAAAATCACAGTGTTTTGTCAGTAGTCATAACAGAATAGTAAGCAGAGATTTGGGGGTCCCCTAGGCAAACAGGACAGGGAGAGAGGTACTGGCCTGTAGCCTACAAATACATGAATAAATAGCATCGCATAGGAAGAGAGCTATTCTCTGGATCCAATCACTAATTCATCTAAGGGTGACTGCCACTGTCACTCTGAAAGAAAATGGAGTTCTTTTCTCCCTTTTCCTTCGGACATGATCCATATTTGACACCTGTGATCTCCTGTGTTTTAATTTTTATAAGGTGATTGATGCTAGCAGAAATGTTAATCCTTTTAAAAAGAAAATTTCAACCTTGTTCCTCCCAGCAGCCCAAGCAGACAGTAATAAAACATCTTCTGAGCAGCTCAGTCCCAGCACTTCCACCCACCTCTGAGTTCACAGCGCACCACACAGAACAGGAGGGGAAGGGAGCGGGGCGAGGAAACAGCAGAAGGGTGGGGAGATCACATGTTCTCTTTCCTTTGAGGAAAGAAAAGAGGAAATGATAGGAACACTTACGATAAAATAGTGTATATTTATACATCTATGTGAAGCACTGGAGGTACAGAAATGAATAAAGTGGCATAAACGTCATCCATTTACAGTCCAGTAAAGGAAAAACGTGCAAACCGATGAGCTCTATCTGCTTCTCAAAGTGCCCTGAGATGCCAGAGAAAGGTCTAGCTTTGCCTTAGGGTCTCAGGACAGGTTTCCTGGAAGAGAGAACACCTGAACGAGATGTTAAAAGTCAGCCAGATGAAGCAGGAGAGAAGGGGCTGAGAAAGACTAGCAAAAACAAGGCCAGGCACAGGAAGACAAAGGTCCTACACGGGAGCTAAGCAAAATAGGTCTCATGAAGGTGGAGAGAGTAGCATGGCGTTACCGGAAGATGGAGAGGGACGCAGAGAGGGGAGGATGAAGAAGTGGGTACAAAAATACAGTCAGATAGAAGGAATAAGTTCTAGTGTCCAGCAGTGCAATAGGGAAATTATAGTTAACAATAATTTACTGTAAATTTCAAAATAGCTAGAAGAGAGTAAGTGTAATGTTTGACAAGTAAATGTTTGAGGTGATGGATTTACCAATTACCCTGGTTTGATCATTACACCTTGTATACATGTATTAAAATATCACATGTACCCAAAAATATGTATAACTATGATGTATCAATTAAAAATATTTTAAAAGAACAAAGAAAGGTAGAGTAGGCAGAGCAGGAGTATTTATCCAGGCATAAAAATTGGGTGGAGGGGGAATAGTTTGCTGAAGTAGACCAACTGACATAGACCCACATTTTGTTTTAGGAAGCTCTCACCAAAAATGATTGCATCACAATGATGTGCTTTGTGCGGAGAGGAGACTGGAAGGAGATATGACCTGATGCCGGGAGGAAGCAGAAAGATGAGCAGGTTTACTCGCTGGGAAATGAGGCAGCTTCCTAGCTTGTGATGTTAGTTTCCTTCACCCGTCCATGCAGACACTGGTCCAGCCCTGATATGGACAGTCCTTCTTACAGCTTTCCCCAGAATGATCTTGGAAATCTGTTTAAAATGATGATTCCTGGAACCTATTTAATTAGAATGGGGGATCCAGGAATATGTATTTTCTAAATTCTCCCATTATATTCCCATGCACATAAGAACTCAAGAACCACTGCCTACAATACTATTTGTCTGAAGTCACTGAATGCAGAAGCTCATATTGTATTTGACAGAAGTATTGAATCCATCATTAAACCTTCATTCGGTGGGTTTCGGGTGGCCAGCAGCCTGGAGGAGCCCCTTTAAATTGGAGTTGGGATGGATGGGTGAGAACTCCTGAGACAACTCCAGGTACTCGGTGTTGGAAGGGGAGTCCTGTGAAAGGGATCTTATTACAGAGCACCTGTAGTGTGCTGGAGAGGAGTAGCCCTGCAACACAAGGTCAACGAAGGGAAAAGAGGTGCTCAAAAGAGGACAATACTCTCAGGCCTACACATCTTATGACATCGCATTTCATAATGTGTCAAACATTCTCACACCTCTTATTCGCTTTATACCTCCTAGTGCCAGTAGCCCAATGCCATGGCCATTATTATCCCTATTTTGCACATGAAGCTTTTAAGAACTGGGCGTTTTAAATGACTTATCTGTGTCCTCCCTAGCCCATAAATAAAGCAATCGCTAGAGTCTCAGAATGCAGATGAGAATCCAGATTGTATTTATTATTTTCCTTCAAATTCTGTTTATTCTGCATAATATCAGTGGCCAGTTTTCTTATTTTATTAATTAATTTTTATTTATAATTGACACATAATAATTCCATACATTTACAGGATACAGTGTAATGTTTCAATGCATGTATACTTGGTATCATGATCAAATCAGGGTAATTTCCATGTTAATCACTGTAAACATTTATCATTTCTTTGTGGTTATAACATTAAAAATCTTCTCTTCCAGCTACCTTTGAAATATACACTATATTGTTATTTGCTATAGTCACTCTACTGGTAATAGAACACCAGAACTTACTCCTCCTGTTGAGGTGTAACTTTGTACCCATTGACCAACCTCTCCCCACTCTTCCCCCCCCTCCCTACCTTCCCCAGCCTCTGGCAGCCCCTATTCTGCTTTCTACTTCCATGAAATCAACGTTTTTAGATTCCACATAGGAGTGAGATCATGTAGTGTTTGTCTTTCTGTCTGTGCCTGGCTTACTTCACGTAACATAATGTTTTCCAGGTTCATCCATATTGCTGAAAATGACAGGAATTTATTCTGTTTCATGGCTGAATAACATTCCATTGTGTGTCTATACCACATCTTCATCTGTTCATCTCTAGATGGGCATGTATGGTCAATGCACGTCTCGGCTATTGTGAACAGCACTGAGATAAAGATGGGGGTGTGGATATCTTTTCAACATCCTGATTTCATTTCCTGTGGATGTATACACAGTGATAGGATGGCTGGATCACATGGTAGTCCTATTTTTAATTTTTTTGAGGAACTTCCATACTGTTTTCCATCCTGGCTATCCTAATTTACATTCCCATCAACAGTGCATAAATGTTCCTTTCTTCTCTGCATCCTTGACAGTATTTGTCTTTTTGATAACAGTCATCCTAACTGGAGTGAGGTGATACCTCGTTGTGGTTTTGATTTACGTTTTCCTGATGATTAGTAGCGTTGCACATTTTTTAAATCTATCTATTGGATTAATGGCCAATTTTCAACAGTCTATTTTCACCTCTTTCATTTTTATTTTTCTAAAACTAGCTCTAACCACCTAAATTTGAAGATGTTTGCTCTTTTCATATTTCCATAATAATGATAATAATGATGATCATCACTATGACGATAATAGCTACCATTTATTGAGTGATTGAAATTGCTAGATCTAGTATAAGGCGTTTTAAAATGCACTATCTAATTTAACTCTCACAATAACCCTCTATAGTATGTAATGTCTGTATCTTAAAGACAAAGAAACGGGCGCTCAGAAAGGCCACGTAACTTGCCCCAGGCTGCCTTGAAGAAGCGCTGCTGCCACTGGAAAGCAGGTCTGCCTGACTCAGCAGCCTGTGCCCGTAGCCACAATGACATTTCCCCTTTTCTCATGCTAGTTTACCTTCTGGGGAATGTAACCCAATCACTGGGTTACATTCAGGGAAACAGATTTTTATTTTTCAGTTTGGGCTGTAAAATATGAAATATACTGTTAATGAGAAGGGAGCAATGCAAGATATAGCGCAGGAATAAATTACAAGCTGGTGGCTTTCTGTAATAGTGTTGCAAATGAAGACCTGCTCCTACCAAGACACGAATTTTATGAAGCCTAGGGTTGTAGGATGGAGACAACCTTGTCGTTGGCTAGGGGATGATCTGTGCAGAGAACCAAGTAGTAAATCCCGTCCTGAGTGCTCATGTATAGCCCCGGTGTGAAACCCCTCCATCAGCACCCATATCCTTGTTCACACGTCATAAACAGGATCCTTCTTTATAAATTGACTGCCTGCTAATCAGGCACCGAGAATGGGCTTGAGGGAAAGTGGCAGCTTTGCCAACTGGCTGGAGACTGGCTCATCTCTCTTGATTGCTGCACTGGGTAGATTGGATGAGGAGAAGATTAACGCTGGTGAGAGCACAAGTCATACTCCATATCATTTATTCATTCTGATTCCATCAGGAGAGAGATTAGGTGCAGCTGCGACTGGGGGTGTAGCCTGGGGTGAGGAGGGGGCAGACACTGAGCTAGGTGAGGGACTGGAGTTGATTAGACAATCAGTGCAATGCAAGGAGACCACTGGTTGCTTTCTCTGAAACTGCACCTGTGGTTTATCCAATCTTGGCTTTGGACCCCCAAAATATCTTTCCCGTGTGCTAGCTTGTTTCTGAATTATCTCTACTAGTGCCTTCATTTTACATTTGAGTAGTATTTTGTATTCTTTTTAATCATGGCTAGCAGGAAACATCAGAGATAGTCAGAACTGGAGACGATACTGTAGTTCAGCTGGTCCAATAGCTATCCCCATCCTCCTTTTCTTCCTTCCCTCCCTCTTACCTTCCCGCCCATCCTTCCTTTCCTTCCCCCTCCCCTCCCCTCCTTCTTTCCTTTCTTTCCTTCTTCTTCCCTTTCTATTTTATTTTCCTTTGTTATTTCTTTTTTTCCTCTGTTTTTTTGGTGCACAAGTGAGGAATCTAGTTCATAGACATCAATCCCTTGGCCATAGAGTACAGATTCAAATACACATTTTATGCTTCATGTTCTTTGATACTCAATGGACACTCAGTTCACTATTCCTACTTTTGATGCTAAAATCTATTTTCAACCAGATTCCCATTGAATTTCGAGTATGTGACTCATATGGCAGGCATGATGAAGACAATGAGAACAGTTGTCTTTGAAGCAATTATTACAATCCACAATCCAGGAAGAGTGGAAACATGGCCTGAAGGATTGAGAGCCTTTATTCGCCACAGTCACAATCACTCCTGCCTGAGCCGTTGTTGTTATTTTACAATCAACATTAATACTCTGGGGGGATATTTGGTTGCCTGGAAACAGAAGCCCATCACTGAATTCATTAATATTCAGCCAGTAGGCTTTTATGAGCCTTATTATATGAATTTTCTCCTTTGATCCTAATTAACAGGTAAATATCATCAAATGAAGCATTTTCAAGAATTTATGGAGCTGAGTTTGAATTTCCAATTTTCTCTTTCTATTCTCAACTCCCCTGTTATTAGGCTGCTTTCTCTGGATTCTCATGCTGATTTAGAAACCGAAGGACGTAAGGTATTTTCTTGGAGAAGGAAAAATGGTTCAGGCCAATGTTCCTTAATTTGGGGTGGGGGCGGGGGGTAATATCTGCCAATTTAAAAGAGAATTGTTAACATTTAATTTAACTCTGTAGAAACAGACCTAAAATTCTGGCCAGGAATGAAGCTAGATCTTGTGACTCTGAATTAAATTTATGAATATCACAGTCGTGTTTCTTCATGAATGGTAAAGGTAAGAAATGCATAGGCAACAGCGTGCAGGTAGAGAAGGTGCTAGCAATGCTTAGACAATTGCTGTCATGGTTTCCCGTTGTAGTTCTTTGTCTGCCTTAGCCAAAAGATATTCTGTAGATGGTGTTATTGAATTGTGTTCCTCCAAAAAGTCATGTTGACATCCTAAACCTTAGCATTTGTGAATGTGATATTATTTAGAAATATGGTCTTAGCAGAGGTAATCCATTTGAGATGAGGTCATTAGAGCGGGTCCTAACCCAATATAACTGGTGTCCTATAAGAGAAAGGGAAGATACACCAAGATAGAAACACAGAGGAGAACACCAAGTGCCGAGGAGGCAGAGGTGTAGTGTAATGCACCTACAAGCCAAGGAGTGGCAGGGATTGCCAACACCACAAGACGCTAAGAGAGAATCGTGGAACAGATTCTCCCCTGGAGCCTTCAGAGAGAGCCTGGCCCTGCCAACACCTTGATTTCAGACTTGTAACTTCCAGAACTGTGAAAGAATAAATTTCTGTTTGTTTGTTTTTTAAAACAGTTTGGAACTAGGAAAATCACTGTATGTTTCAAACGGTTTAAATATTTGCTTTATTCACAAGTACTAAAATTATCACATTAAAATGAAGAGTTCTAATAACAAGGATCTATGACTAAACTTTCTAGTTCAAACATTAGAAAAAGTAGAAATACTGCAAAGTCTGGAAAAAGGCTGTTTCTGGTAAATTTGATCACAAAGTCTCCCACTAAATTTCTATCCTAAAAGGCATATTAAGAAGAATTTAGTTTTTGTAAACATAATCTATAGGAAATAAAATCAACTAGAAAGTTGAAAAGAAACAAAAAGTACCTGGCTAAGACATATCTTTCATTTGATTTTGCATTGATTTATCTTGAGATTTTTGGTTGGAGACTTGTCATTAATTCATTAATTCACTCATTATTTAAAAATGCATCTATAAACCATTCCTTAAGAATACACATATGATGTTTTATAGATGTTTTGTTCTTCTTATATCTGTCCTCTTAACCTATGATTTCATAAATCAGAGTTATCAACATCTAGCAGATATCCGCAGTATCAAAGTAGTCACGTGTTAGAGACTCTAGAGACACTCTGTCAGTTACCAAGAATTTTTCATTACTTTTAAAATGAAATAGCTCACACATTTAGCTAATATAGTTCTATTATTATAACATGAAATGGGGTATAGTATTCTGAAAGAATGAACTCTTGAGATGAAATTAGAAAAGCCTGACAACTGATAGCTGGTCTTACTGGTTGAACTTGAAATTTGGAGCTTTGGGAATGTAACATTACATGTATTATAATAGAGTCATGAATTCTTGACTTGTCCTAATCAGAAACCTTATAATAATGGATGCTATAAATTATTGGGCCAATGTTTTTAATGTTAAAGAATTATAGAAACTTTTAAAAAATAACTTTGTAAAAAAAATTAGACAAAAGTCACATATCAGATGGTTGAAATAAGAGATTGTTGTCACAATATAAGGCAATAATAGAAATGTAAGTAGGAAGTTATGTCATTGATAAAATTGCTAGCAATTTATTAGGAAGAGATAATCATACATATTCAGTGCTTCTCAGATCTTTTTTTCTTTTTTTAACAAAGAACACAATGAAGAAATTAATTTTGCCAGGTTTGGAGGATATAATCTAAAGTGATGGCCACAAAAGCAGAATTTCTTTCAAATTTTATTAATTTCAATATCAATGAAAACACATTCTATTGTATGATATAACAGTTATATTGTTAAAATAACTGTAATTTATTACCATGGAGCGGCAGAATTAATTATTGAGAAAGAACGGTGAAGTGGGCATTACTAGTACTACCCATATCTGGGTCTCCTCCTTTTGGGGGGTAGTGAGAAAGTTATGTCACACTTCCTAGTCCGCTGAATTAGTCAGGGCCACATGACTGTTCTCTTAGTGGATTATGAACAGAAGTAATGTGTATCACTCCTACATCAGGTTATGAAAATCCCCCTCAAGACCTTCCACCTGTGTCTTCCCCTTTGATGGAGAGTGTGGAAGTAACGTATACAGGTGATGCAGCCACACAAACAAAACAGATCGGATCACTGTGTCACTGAGCAGAAGTCAAGTGGAGAGGTCTGAAGAGTGCCCAACATAGAGCAGACTTTTTGGGCATATAGTTAAGAAAATATCATAAGCCATTGAGATCTTGGGTTGATTTGTTATCACAGCAGCCCAGCCTGACTGATAAAATATACTAATGTATATTGCTTGGTTTCATGAGTCTCCTGGCCCACAGAAGGGTGTGTAGCTAGTATTGAAAAATATTTGAATCATTTCTTCCATGCATTCCCTGTAATATATAAACATAAGTTTTAGGAAAGAATTATAGGGTTGGCCAAAGCATAGTGAGTCAAGAATGTCAGGCTAAGAAATGTAAACTTTATTCTTTAGGCACTTGGTAGTCATCAAAGTTTACACCGTAAGATGCTGGATTGATCAAAGCTTCACTTTGGGGGATTAAGATGGTGTTTGGGTATCCAAGTGAAAGAATTGAAGCAGGGAAAGTCCAAGTCGAGGAGACCACTGAGAAGGCTATTGGAATAGTCCAGGTCATTGTTGACAAGCTCATGAATGAAGCGGTAGGTACAGCAGCAGACAAGAAAGCTATTTTGGAGAGACATTATGTAAATAGCATTGATAGTATGCAGTAACTGGGGTGAAGACAAAGAAAAAAACATGACTGTAAAGTTTGAAGTATGAGTAGTAAGTAATGTAGTAACAAATAATTTTGCAGTAATAAGTAATAGAGATCCAGTGGAAGGAGGGTGTTTCCCAGAGATGTTTGACTAATCAAAAGTCTTCACTAAGTTGAGCTTGTCTTGCACTTATCCATGTGGAGACGGGGGCTTTTTCCATGTTGTGTCATCGCAACCTTCACAGGAAGCCTCCACTCTCCCTAAAGGGGCAGAGGAAGTTGGACTGTTGTGCACACGCTTTTCACTTCCGGAATGTCCCTGTGTCCACCGTACACATGGCCAGAATATCACATGACCTTAAGTGCACAGGGTGGGAGAGGAAACTGTACTTGACCACTATCAGCTAAGGTAAGCATTATTAGCTCGTGTCTACTTCTGTTGCCGCTGGCTCACTCAGACAGAATATCCTGCTGTTCCATGTGTTCTAGAGAGGACAGTTGTTCATGACACATGGGTACGTTAAAAGTGAAGGAGGTGATCTAGCAATGTTCGTAGTTGTAGAGAAAATCTGGAAAATCCAAGCCAAACTGGAATTTCTAAGGGAAATGATAAAAGACTTTTGGGGGTAGAAGTCTTTTTATTATGTAGGGTTGGTTGCCTGAATATCCAAATTCACTAGGAGACTACCGACAGTCCACTTCATTTAGATCTGGGTAAACATCGGAAAAGCCACCTCACTTGTCTACGTGGTTTACTCTTACAAGGGAATAACTTTCCCTTGCAAGCCGTTCTCATTAAAGGGTGACTGGTATTCTCTCTCCCTGGAAAGGAAACCTAGTGATTGGTCAGTAAAGGCAAAGCCACAATCCTGTGCACTGAAAGTAGTCTTTGAACTAAAGGCTAAGGTTAGCTTAGGTTACATTGCTATTTGTCAGGCCACGTGTTTGCCTGTTTTCTCTCAGCTAAAGCTCCACCACTTCTGTACTTTCCACTGAACTGCTAGAGCGGAGAATTGGCAAACAACACTACTATATTTAGGCTTCTGGCTTATCTGGCTTTTTACTGGGACATCAGAAGGCAGGAGAAAAAGAGACTGTTAATGCTTCTGGGTCTCGCAGGTGGTGGTTGATGCAGAGCAGCAGAGATGCAGTGATTTCAGACTCCAGCAGCCCAGGCAAGGCTGTGTGTTTTCACCTGTTCAGCCCTTGTCAAGAAGGCACTTCCTTCAGTGGAAGTGGCCACAATTGCTGAACTAACAGCACATCAACAGGTGCAGGCCAGTGCCTTCTAATGGTCTGCTCACACCAGCGGCTTCTCTTCTCTGAGAGCATTACTGCTTTGCCATTTTGCAACTCCAGCCATGTCCCTGTCCGCATTTCACACTTGTAGTCCTTTTCCACTCCACTGTAACCAGTTGGATTGAATAAAACCCTGTCTATTTGAAATACCTAGAATGGTCGATAGGACCCTGACTGGTACGATGGGAAGAATTCTAACTCTTAGTCTATAAATGGCAACTTTGGGGGTCCTAGAAGATCTTCAGACTAGAGCATAGTGTGACAAGAGGACCACCATATGACAAGGGGCCAGACTGCAGGCAGAAGCCAGAGAACCAAGATAAGGAAAAAATAGCATGGAGCCACCCTAACCCTAATCTGCCAAAGTTCTAAGTTTTTTTTTTTTTCCTAAAGTAGGTATAATTACAAAATTCTTTTTGTATAGTGAATAAAGGGAAGCCATTTTTGAAAGCCACATTTGAATCATGCTGTGCAATCAAATAAGCCTAGATTAAAATATTAGCTGGGTCACACACAAGCCCTTAAATGTCACCAAGCCTTTTCTGTAAAATGGAGGTAATAATGTTATAATCATATTAAAGTGTATTTATTATATTGCATTCATTATTCATTATAGTATACTAGTGATTAATATTAAGTGAGATTAATACTAATTGCTCACATTTCCTGAGTGCTGGCATTGCCATTCGTGGGCTGATGCTTCTGCATATGGAATGTTGTACAAGCCACAGCCCTGTGAAGCAGGTTTCACCATTATGTGCATTTTACAGATGTAGGACCTGAGGCATGGAGAGGTTAAATAACTCACGCTAGTCGTTGAACTAGTAAGTTTGAAGCCAGTACTCTAACTTCTTCAATCTGACTTCCAAGCCAGTAACTTAATCACCATAAGACAATGCCACCCTCATTGTATCAAAACTGCCTACTACAGTGCGGGCACGTGTCAGATATGATTACCTATTAGTAACTGCAAGGATGACTTGGACCGAGAGCAGCTCAGCACACTCAACCACGATCGTCACAGCACAGATGAGGGTATGAGCTTTGACTTGGCCTTCCCTATGTCGGCACACACTGGGCCAGCATGGCAGCTGTAGCACAGCATGGCAGTGCTGTTGAGCCATGATGTCCCTGACCCAGGCGGAGTCAGAGGGTGTTCACATCCTCTCTATACATGCAAAAAAACAGAAGGACACGGAAGACAGGAGATGGGCTGCTTGCAGAGGTTAGACAATATACCTTCCCCTCTTCCTTACAATAAGCCAAAGTTCATCAGTTGGAATAATGATTAAAATAACTAAATGCCAGAGCTGAATTAGAGAAATGACCTGATCTAGCAAGAAAAACTAGAACCCTAAGGATCAAAGTATCATATTCTGAATGCTTCTACTCAGATCATTTTCAGTGACCTCCTCTTTAAGTCTTGCCTGAAAATCCTGCCTCCCTTTGCATTTCTTCTTGAAGCATTTTGTGATATGATGGATGGAGAATGCCATATAAAAATAAATTGGATGGTACTTCCTCCTATTATCTATGATTCCTTGATCTTCCAACAGAGTTTTTAATAAACATTTGAATTATTTACAGTAATCTACAAACGCATTTTAATAGTGCATATGGTGCAGGGAAGAGAGTGAAAAATGTCTTTGTTTTATTCTGACGGGGCCGATGAACCATGACACAAATGATTGCTCGCCTCGTTTGTAATTATTCATGGTAAAGATCTTCATTCAGTGGCAGAAATTTTCTGGCTCTGGTCTTAGCAATTATGAGAGCATAAGAGTTATTTGCCACGATCTCACCAGAGGACAGACTGTACTGTACACAGAGCTGGGGGCATGGACTTCAGTGAAACAAATGTAAACGCTGCCAACTGTTACTGCTTGTCAAGTTACTTTCAGTGGGTCCCAGAGAGATAAGCATTTAGATTTTTCTTTTTCCCACCCACAGAGAGATTATGGTGTGGCCACTCTGATTGCACAGTTGATATTTGTGCTCCATTATATTGAAACAAATTTATTCAGCTGCTCTTAGTCATATCATATTCTTTGTGCATGCAAATTGGAGTCAGGTGTGGTTGGAGATTGCTTCTGGAGCCAGGTGCCTTTAGGCTAATATGTACTAGACACGGACATGTGAATATTCCAGTCTTGGCTGACATATGTGGTCCTATTTACTTTGTTCTCCACCTAGCTTCCATCCCATCTACTTCCTGTTTTTTTTTTACTTTATCTTCTGCTCTCAGCTCTGTGTCTTCTTTCCAGGGTTTTCTTTTAATGAATCATTTTCTTTTTTATAGCTTGATTTTCTATGTTCTCTAAGAATCTGGGCATTTCCTCTCCCCTCTAGATCCTTCTGCTAAAGCCTTTGGCTTCAGCCCCTTAGAAACAATTGGCCAGCAACACCACTGGCTGAGGCAATTAACCAGGACAGAGAACTCAGTGACTCTCTACTACTACTGGATACGTTAGAATCACCTGAGATTTTTGAGCAAACCAGTGTCAAGATTCCCACCCATACTAACGGAATTAGAATTTCTGGGGCTGAAGTCTGGAGATTGGTGTTTTTCTGTTGTTTTTTTTTTTTCTAGTGTACGAGTGTAAGTGTGTATGTGAGGGAGTGTGTACATGAGCAAGGTTGTCTAAATAAACACTATCATGTAAGTACTGCATGCTAACCAATTGTGCCATTGGAGAACTCATTCTACTAAGTGAAGTATCACAAGAATGGAAAAACAAGCACCACAGGTACTCACCATGAGATTGGTTTTAACTGATCAACACTTAAATGCACATATAGTAGTAACATTCATCAGGTGTCGGGCAGATGGGATGGGGAAGAGGGAATGGGTATATTCACACCTAATGGGTGCAGTGCGCACTGCCTGGGGGATAGACACGCTTGAAGCTCTGACTCGGGCGGGGAAAAGGCAATATACGTAATTTAAACATTTGTACCTCCATAATATGCTGAAATAAAAAAAATACTATCATACCATTCAGATAAAAAGGCATTGAAATCATTCTATGTTTGAAGTATTTTCATGGATAATGGTTGAGTCTTTCATTAAATTATAGTTTTGTGACCAAGTTAATAAATAGAGCATTTGTTTTATCATTAGGTGGATACTGTGTGTGTATGATGGGGAGTAGGGAAGAGGTTGGGGAGAGGAGAGAGAGAGAGAGGGAGATGGGGAAGATGTACAATGAAGCTCTCTTGTCAGAGGCTTCTTTTTTTCTCTCAGAGGACTCTTTATCCCAAAGGGATATTATAGTATAAAAGCCTGTTGTGATGGGCTGAAGCATTTGAAGCAAAAGTTTCACAACATTCAAATGTTCTGTGGACGCTTCCACTAGAGAGGAACAGAGAAGGTGTGAAGGAAGCTGGCCGGAGGAATCGCAGCCGGGAGCGTGGGCACAGGAGACGAAGGCGTGTTTCAGCGGTGCTGAGAAGCCAAACGTGCAGAGGTAAGGAGCAGATTCGTAGGTTATCAATGGCGAGGTTACACACACACGCAGTGAAGGGCTCTCTGGAAACCAGAATGAAGCTTGGAGGACTTGGGTTGCCATTCGAACTTGGGCTTTGATGCTTTTAACTTAAATTGACAATGCTGTTTCTGATCCTTTACAATTAGAAAAAATACAATTAGAAAAGAATCTTGGGATTTTTATTAATATGTTTAGGCTGTTTCTATGATTTCATCAGTGTTTTTAATTTTCCTTTATAATAAATGTGTGTTTTCATATGAGGAAAAGCGTTTTTATTTATTTACTTTCCTAATCTACCTCCTACTGTAGACAGTACCCCGTGCGCTTTCTGCGTATTTTTAAGCAAAATAGCATATCACGTCTCACTGGAGCAGCACGAGTAAAAGCAAGTGAATATAAATAAATAAAATTCATGTTGGATTTTTTTTTAAAAAAGCATTCAGAACTTTGCTATAGGCAAAGCACTACACTAGGAACAAAACACGAAACATACAATATAGTCATTCCTTCAGGAAAGCTTAAGGGACACCTGTTATATTCTAGCCTCTCTGTTGAGTGTTACATACATGACTTAATTTAATCCTTATAACAATCAAATGAGGATGGTACGTTACTCATATACAGACAAGAAAAATTGAGGCATTATTTTTCAGACTCTTAAGACCCATGTGCTTTCAATTATGTTAAATTTTGATGAGCACCTATGATGTGCTAAGTACATTATGCGTTATACATGCTCTATCAATTAATTATGTAAAATTCCCTGTTAGGATTATCATTTTATTGGTGAAGAGAATGAGGCTCAGATAGAATAAATAACTTTGCAGTCATAGAACAGTAATTTAAATCCAAGTCTGTCTGACTCCAAATCTCATGCTCTTTTTATCACCACTTGACCAAGTGGAAGTTGGAAGAGGGAATCAGGGTAGGAAGAGGGGGAAAAGAAAGATAAAAGAAATAAGACACATATTAAAAATAAGAGGTTAGACATTCACATTTATATTGCATGCTTCCAAGTAGTAGCCTTGGGCGTTTTTCTGAAATCACTTGTAGCTCTTCTTTTGAGAGCCAACTTAGAGGCTGTTCTAGAAAGAACATAAGAGCATCAGTTCCCAATAAGTAAAATTAAAAGCAAGTTTTAAAAATGAAAAAATGATGCAAAACATTGCAAACAATAAAAGTAAGATTGGGGTAATTAATTTGGAATTAGTGAGCATATACAGCTTTTAAAATAACAGGAGAAGGGCTACTTTAAAACGTGATACGAATGCGAATCAATCTTACTCCTTCACATTCGTATTTCGGGGTTGGCCGAGTACAGCAATGTCTGGCTTGACAGCCCTTATTCATCAGACTTGTACTTGGTTTGGAAAAAACCAGTCTAATCCTTAATCCTCAATAAAATCATCTTTCAGAAGATAATTACATGCTAGCAGTGTATATCTTAGGGGAGATGATAGTACTTCCCTAAAATAGAGCTCTGCAAACGACTCGGGCAACAGCAGCATTATTTTTAGAAGTGCATGCCCTCCCAAAGGGGCTTATTTTGAAGGGGATAAGATTATCTCAGAGCTCTTAAGTTTGTTAGGCATATATCACAGTATATTACAGCCTCACCCAGTCGTCTTCCGAACCAAAAGAAAAAGAGTTTAAAAAGCAAGTTGAAAACATTCATAGATTTAAACTTTGAAACACTTTCTTCTCTTGGCTGCTGCAGCACCACACTCTCCTGGTTTCCAACCTGCTTCGCTGGTTGATCCCTCCGGGTCACAGTCGACGGTTCTTCCTTTTCTCCCAGGTCTCAGTACTGGAGCTCCTCTTTATAATTAATCACTTTTTAGATGACAACATCTAATCACACACCTTTATATCCCATCTGTGTGTTGACAGCCACCACCCCAATTTATGTCTTGGCCTAGACTGCTCCCCTAATGTTCAGGCTCTGAGAGCCAACTGTCTACTTAATATCTCCACATACATCTTTGAAACTTATTATTTCTGAAAACAACTTCCTGATATTTCCTCCAACCTGATCATCCTATAATTTTCCTCATGTTACTTAAGGACAATTTCATGTTTCCGTTTGCTCAGACTTAAAACGTTGGGGTAATCTTTGATTTCTTTCTCTATTTCTCATACCATACACCCATTCCACCAACAGATCCTCCTGCTTCTACCTTTAGAACACAACCAGAAACCAACACTTGCCAATACCTCCACCCCCACTTCCCTGGTCAAATCACCACCATCCCACACGTGGATAATAATGATACTCTTCTAAGTGGTCTTGCTGTTTCCAGTTTTGCTCATTTAGAGACAATTTTTAACATAGCAGCCAGTGTAATTTTTTTCAAAATTTAAGTTCTGTTGTGTTCTTACTCTGTTCAAGACAAATGCTTTTCCATTTTACAAAAAGTAAAGCAAAAACCTTTGTGATGACCTACCAGATTGCTCAAAATCTAAACCCTCATTACTGCTGTGACCTCTTTATTGGCAACTCCTCCTGTCTCACTCTGGTCCAGCCACCTGGTCGTCTAGCTGTACCTGAGCACCTAAAGTCCCACTAGCACCTCAAGACCTTTGCACTGACTGTTCTTTGAGCCAGGAACACTCTTTCTTATATAACCAATGCTATAGTTTTCTTCCCCATTTGAGAGATGAATTTAATTTATATTCTCCAAAAAAAACCAAAATGGTCGTAAAATGAAATAGACTCAGTAGTTAGCTAATACTTTATTTTTTAATGAAAAGGGCACACCCCATAAAAGTAGAGGCCTCTTAAATTCCAAACCAAACCTGGCCCCTTCAATACCAGCCAGGTACTAGAAGAAAGACATGGAAATTAGAAGCTGAGATAAATCAGTATCTTCCATGACCACAGAGTTGGTCTCAGGAAGGAGGCCTCATACCCTCAAGTAACCTAGGCTTAAGGACTCTAGGAAAACACATGTTAATTTTTCCTGAAAAGACCCTTAGTTTACTAATTTTAAATGGAAGCTCCAGAATGTGTTTCTTTTTATATTTCCCGCCAGTTACTATACTCAAATAACAAGAGAAATTTATGTTATAGAAAAGCAGAGGAACATATGAAGAATAGTTCGTGTAGGGCCAAGCCCTTAAAGAATTAGTTAAAATCATTCTACATATAAAATTTAAATGATAATACCTACCTTCAAGCAACACATGCCTATTAGACCTACTATCTGCAAAGCACCGTGGAATCACCATTGATCCTATGAACTAAAGAAGACAAGACCTTGGCCTCAAGGAGTTTATAAAGCAGCGTAGGAACATATAACTCTTAAATGTAATTAATAGGATGGAAAGTTCTATTATTATGCTACGAATAGCTTTAGGCAGGAAAAGAGAAAGGACCCATTTAATTTAAATAATAGGTTTAGGTGACATCTAAAGGTTTAGATGTCATGAGGTGACATCTTTTTATGTGAGCTTTGAAGGACAAATTGAATTTCAATGAGTAGGCACAGAGAAGAGACAGGAAAGCCTTTTTTAATGTAGTTATTCATTCATTCATCACACACACACACAGAGAGAGGTACTGAGAACTTCTGTGTTTCCATGAAATGTTTTGGATGTGGGAGAGGTGTTTCTCATTCCGAAAGGAGAGGAATTACAGAGATGAGAAAGCATGAGGAAATTTAGTGAAAAGAAATCAGCTGAAGAATTGGGAAGTTGAAAGGTAAAAGAGTGGTTAGTTGATAAAATAAGAGTGGGAGAGTGGGAACCAGAGGAAATGGAGGTGGTATCTTATTTTTGAAAGTGTGTGATTTTATTGAAAAGCTCTATGAAAGTTGTCAGTTACTATTATTATAATCAATAGTCTTGAATGGTGTGCTGAAATGTTTTGAGTTTATACAATAACAAAGTTTTTTGAGTAGGGAAATGACATTCTCTATAGTTTTCTTGGGAGGAAAAAAATGCTCATATGCTCCAAAGAGCACTGAGATAAGGGAGTTCCTCAAACATAAATCCCACAGATGCCTCCAGGAAAGAGTTTGTTCTGTGTCTGCTTCAGGGCTTTCTTAACCCATTTAGACAAACAGGAAAACAGGGAAGCATCAGGCAACAGATTTGGTTATCAGGCAACTTGCTTTAAAGGGATTTTCTCAAAATGATTAGATGTGTCTGATATCCCAAATACAATTGTCTTTGGACTTGAGTTATGAGTTTGTAAAGCAGGTGTTTTGGGCTGATTGATACAGTGATGATTCTTGGCCATTTCTCTTTATAATCTCTGAGTCTCCAGCCTATTTTTTGTTTGCTATGACCATCTTAAACATTTCCATTTGCCCAGTACAGCATGCCTCACATTTCTAGTCCACACAACAAGCCATTGTGATTAAATATACTCCAGGCTCTCTACTCTTTCTTGTTCTATAGACACACTGACCACCAGTGTTTGTGTATTTAAGTACATATATTCAATTCATGTGAACTACAGTAATGGCAAGTGAGATGTTTCCACCTGTCCTGAGAGTGCTCATCTTTATTTCCTACCCGCCAGTCTCTCTTTAAATCTGGCTGGGGGCGATTGCCAGTCCGCCAAGATTAAAAAGTAGACAACTGTCCAGCCTGCATATATGGCACTGGGGGTACGGAGTTCCCCAAGACCAATTTAACTAGAATTAGAATTTAGCACCCCATTTGGTCAGGCCTCCCCATCCTCACAGAGTAGTGTCAGTAAATTCCCATATGACCATAAGTAGGAATCTCCAAGTATATCATGCCTTGAAATTTACCAAATAATACAACTTCCCCAGAAGCCAAAAACAGGTATCAAATTTGCCTCTGCAATCTTCCTGTCATGTAATTTTATTGCCTTCCAAACTTATTATGTCCTAGATGGCTTTTGTGACATATGTAAACTCAAAACAGACTCTGGCTAGTGTTCCTGAAAAAGGGGATGGCCAGGGCAATACCCCCACATACCTGTAGAGTTCTTGGACACCTACAGAGATTAGAATTGACATCTTTCCACTAAAAAAGCAATAGAGATATTCAAAAGATAGGCTATAGGACAAGAAAGAAAAAAGATAAGAAATCAGTGATTCAGACAAAAAGCAAAGTTATCCCTTCTTTTCTCTTTGCTCAGGTCTATGGATGGATGATTTATGAGTCACTTGAAGGTTATACAATGTGTCCAAGGCAGATGAGTGCACAGCCGAGGTAGCTGCAGACTTGGCAGAGCCAGAGAGGGTCCCAAAAAGGACGGAAGTAGAGGATACACCTAAAGAAATTACATTCCCTGGGCTCAGTCTTTAGTTTCCTTTACTTCTCTACACTGATGTCTTTCAAATTTGTATTTTCAGATTCAACTTCTCCCCTGAACTGTGGACTAAAATTTATTCAATTACTAACTGTACTTACATGTATTACAGACTTCTGAAACCAAACAGGTCCAAAATAATCTCTTCAACTCCTTCTAAAATCCATTCATCCCAAGACTTCTTTATCTAATGAAATGACATCACACCTCACCCTGTTGCTAAGTCCAAAATCTAGGCGTCTTTATCAATTCCTCTTCTCTCTTGTGTGTCTCGTACAATTCATGTAGCATGTCCCGTCCCTGCTGCTCAGAATTATATTAAGGACTTGATCAATCCTTATCATCTCTACTGCTAGCACATTAAGCCAATCCCAATCATTTCTCCCCTAGACTGTCACAGAAGACCTCTAACTGAGGGCGCTGCTCCTGGGCTTGCCACACTCTATCCTGTGCCCTCCACGTTGGCTTCTTCACATAGAGCATCCAGAAGGATCTTTCTAAATGACAAAATCACATCACTCCCTTTACTCAAAATGCTCCGACCAGATTTTGAATAAAATGGAAAAAACCTTTAGCAGGGTCTACAAGGCTCTACATGGTGTGGCCCGACTTACAGCTTAGACCTCATTCCCAAGTACCTGCCCCTGACCCCTCCTCATCTGGCTGTACCCTCACCCTCGCGGGCACCTTCAACATGGTCAGCTCCTTTCTGTCTCACAGATTTTATACTGGCTATTCCATTTTCCCAGAAAGTGTGCCCACGGGACTTTTAAAGGGCTGGATGTTTCACATCCAGGTAGATTTTTGTTCAAATACTACCTTCTAGAGCATTCCATCTAAAATAATCTCCACCCCATCTCTACCGCTCATGACTGATCCAACTATACCCAACTACATTTTTTTTTCTTAGCACTCACACCCCTTGAAATGATAGTATCTGTTTACTTGTTTAATACCTGTGGCTTTCAAAGGAAAATAATTTCCATATGAGGGCAAAACGTTGTTACCTTCACTACTGTTTCTTTAAAACTTAAACTAGTCTGGTACATAATACCAGACTGGTATTATGGTACATAATAGGTGCTCTGGTACATAATAGGTACATAATAGGTGTACCTATCTGGTACATAATAGGTGCTCAATACATACTTAATAAATAAAAACACAACCCAAGGCCCTTGGGGTAGGAGAAGATAGCTGCCAACTTTCTAGCCTCAGTGTGGGATGAATGCATTAAACTATTTGGAATTCAGTTTCAAGGGAGTTTCTATTTCTATGCACCATCTTATAAATTCAATACTTATTGTGCATGGTTTCTTATTTAATTTTTTTCTCTTTTTAATGAGTACAAATGAAGTGAGTGGCCATGGTCCTTCTTGTTTTGAATAGCGATCACTCCCCTGAGTGCCAGAATAGAAAATGAGATCCAAAGACAATTTTTCTTAAAATAAAGTCCTGAGGGATGGTGGAAAAATGCACTAATGCTGGAGTTGCATGTTCATGGAGTGTTAGAATAGATGTTCCTTAGAGAAAACCTCAACCCTCCGCAGGAATTCTTGCTTCTGAATTAGGGATCAGGACATGCCTATAAAGGTTTAAGCATAGAGTAATCTAAATAAGATTCAGTATTTAATTAAACTCCTGCGGTGTGTATACTATCATGGGTCTTACTAAAATATGAACTAAAATAAATATCTTTTGCTTATCTTTTAAAATTCCAAATAAAAAGAAAAATATAAAATGTACTAAAGCTAGAAAATGCTTGAGAAAGTAACTGGTGCTCCCTTTAAAAAAAAAAAAAGAGAGAGGGAGACTAATTGTATCTGCCCCCACTCAACTATGATGAGGATTAAATTAGAAAAGTGGTAAACAGGCCTTGATAACTGCAATGTGGTAGAGAAACATCAGGACCATCTAGAGTATTGCCCAGCAGGGGGTCCTGTTAACTCCTGGAAGACCCAGTCTCAGGCGCATTGTTTAGCCCAGCTGAGTCCCTTCTCTCTGACTGAAGCAGGGGCCAGGTGGGGTGCTGCAGAGCAAACACACCTGGAAGGGAGGGGCCTGGGGCCTCAGTCCCAACTCAAGCATTACTTCGCTGAGTTTCCTAAGGTCTTTCACGTTACCTCTCCAACCTTGATTTTATTATCTGCAAAAAGAGGAGTCTAAAGTCAATTAGACATGTAGGAGAAATGTAGTCAATTCCTCCCACATGTCAGAGACTTTGGCTAGTGGTGAAGCCTGTGGAGAACAAACACAGGGAGGTTACTCGACTTAATTTGCATGGAATTCGTTACAAAGTGTGCATTGTTAGTTTATTAAGGCTGATGTAGTCTTGTAGACTGATACAGCCTATCTATTAGCTGACCTTAATCCTATCTTAATACTGACTGGTATTTATTTCTGTTCTACCATAAATTCCTCCTGGTCCACGTTAGCATATTAAATGAAGATAGCAGACTGCTGAGGGGAACTAACAGCTGAAATCAGCAAAAGAAGAGGAAGCTTGGAGGAGGAGGAGCAGGAGCAGGCAGCCCCACTGCTATAGCACAGAGGTTGAGGAGTACCCTGAGATCAAACGGCCTGGTTGGAGTTCCACTCTATCACTCAGCAGCTACGACATTATGCAACATGGTGAGTTAAACTCTCAAAGTATAAAATTGGAACCAGAACAAAAGTTGTGACCTCTAAGTGCCTGCCAGCTTTACATTCATGGCTTTTCTTATTCCTCAGGGCAATCATAGTATTTTGCTGCTAAAACCTGTGAACTTAAGTGGACATGATACCCACTCCCTGTATTTCTTTGTGGTACAGGAAATTGAAGGAAATGTCTTTAGAATAAGGGACATTCCAGTAGACTGAGAAGTCAGTCTCATCCTTGGCACTCCAACAGAGCCAGTGAATTCTTTACAGAATTCACTGATTTTCCTCCATGGAATATCCAGCAAATATCTGGGCAAAAATTAAGATGATAGTTATTATCAAATGTTTATTATAGGCTGGGCACCATGAAATATGCTTTATATAGATGATCCCTTTTAATCTTTACAATAATGTCGCAAAGCAAGTGTTGTTATCTCATTTTAAAGATGAGGAAGCTGAAGATCAAGAAGAGATTAAGTCACATCCTGAGGTAATGCTGTTAGAAAGTTTAGAGATGCGATTTAGGATATGACGTACCTCGGTCTCAAGTCTGTGTCCTCAGCTCTCAGACCATCTTGCTAGGCTACATCATGGAAACATCAGTGAGTTAAGGTGGCTGGGTTTCTAATAATACACAATTCATGATGCTATGGCTAAGTTTCTTAAAGAGGCTCACATCTTATCCAATTTTTATAATAGTTTTTAATAAATATTTATTGATGGTTTCAGTGGAAAACCATTCATCTCTATGATATACAGAGGCACTTAATGAACTAACTACCTAGTGTTCGATATTTTATTATATGCAAAGGACTGTCAAATCTTTTTTTAAAAAACTGACATTATGCCCCTATTTAGATGAGTAAAAGAAGTTGAAATAGAGAAAATGGCATGTCCACCCCTCACCCAGTTTAATCTTATAGAACCAAGACTCGTATCTGGCCCTTCTGATATGCATTTAAATTAGCCACGGAGAAGAGGACACCTAAATTTTTTTTAATAAAATGAGATAATTTCAGCAAGTTATTTTGTTTATTTATTTATTTTTTGAGACAGGGTTGCACCCTGTTGCCCAGGCTAGTCATTCATCATCAGTGTTCATGTGTGGTGCTAGGTACAAGACAAAGGGCTGGAATTGATGCGTGGGGTGTGGGGGGGTCTCTAGATTTAAGTTTTAAAAAAACTGAAGGAGAATAAAAAGAAGGAGAAGAATAAGAAGGAAAGAAGAAGAGGAGAGAGAGGAAGTAAGGAAGGGGAGATGGGGAGAGGGACGTAAGAAGGAAGGAAGGAGGAAGGGAGAGAGACAGACAGAGAAAGGGAAGGAAAGAGAGAGAGGGAGAAGGTTGAGAGAGGAGGGGAAGGGAGAGGGAGAGGAGAAAGCCAAGGAAACAACATGAAAGCAAAAGGCTTTCTCCGCTGGAGAAGCTGAACAAGGTGAACATCAGGCAGGTCTTCAGCGCTGTAAGAACACTCAGCAATGGAATATGCCTAAGGGTCTGGTTTAGAAACCTAAGCATCAGGCATAGCGCGTTCAGTTCTTGGGAAACCACCCAATTCCTAGTAGAGTTGAGTCAAGATTTTATCCTTCTGACTATCCAAAGGTAGATCCCTTCATGAAGTTTGGAGTATAGGGTTTCCTTCTTCAACCATAGTATTAAAACCCAAAGTTAAGGATGCTCCAAAGAGCTATTAAAAATCCCTTTCTTAACTTACTTTCCTTCCAGAGGAAGACTTTAAGAATTAGTCTGTCTGTGTGTCAGAATGTTGCTCACTTACCGCCCATTTGTCACAGAAATTACAAGTATGTTTGGCAGAAGCAGGGAGAGAACATCCTCGGTGGTGGGATCGTCACGATCTCATATCCACCCAAGCTATTTTTCTGCAGATAACAGATAAATTTTTATTGGAACTAAAGGAGAAAATAAGCAAGCAATTTGTGTTAGGAGAGGAAGGAACCCATAAACCTCCATAACTTTGTAACTCTGGGAAGAGTTGATAGGTTATTAAACAGTAACAAAAAGGTAAAAGATCACTGGATTCTCAGTAATTTACCCTACTGAGCAATTCTTTGCTTTGTAATATGATAACGTGTAAAAAAAATGTGTGACTAATAATTGAATTAGGAACATTATATAATAGGTTTCCACTATCCCTGAAATCAATAAAATGACTTTAGGCCCCTTTGAAAAAAATAACAATGCATCACTGCTCTATTACTATTGGGCAAAATAGAAACCTCTGAACAAAGGTTTGTGTTTGAGGAAGTGAGTGAATTTTGTTCCAGTCAAGAAGGTTTATATAATCCTAACACAGTCTACTCTAAACATTGCACTAGAAATCCGAATTTTATTATCAAGGCCAGCATTCTTCACAGGGTGCAAAACAACCCACTGAGATACAGAAAGAAATTACTGGACTTTCTGCTTAGAATGTTAAGCTAAAATATAAGAAAATAAGCTTTACTTATATATTACTGTATAGATTGTCCCCGGATCCACTATTTGGGCCGTATGTAAGAAGGTCCCAAGTCTCATCTGGTGTGCAGATGAGGGCTCAGGACAGGGGTTGACAGCCCCACCTTTTCTTGTTTGCCTGCTTTCAGCACATTACAACATGCTGTGGTTTCTGTGGGCCAGGGTGAGTGGATGTGTGTATGAAATTATCTGGTTTTGATTAAACTATCGTAAAATGGACAAGTGGTTTGAAAAGATTTTTTTCCAAGAGCTGCAGACTGAAGATAATACTAATGATGCAGATACAAGTGAGCAACTCGAAATGGCAAAGCTGACACTTTCCCTTAACCGCGTCGTAGCTCTTCATCAGCCACATGACGAAGCAAAAAATAAAGACAATGTAATCAGTCCTGACAAGGCATCAGCTGAGAACTCTTGAAATCATCAAGAAGGTTCTTTGAAATATTTACATCTACTATCGTTAAGAATGAACTTTTTCCTAAATGTATATTTTGTTATAAGCAATCAGCTAATAATAATATAAATTCAGCATGATTAGAGAGACATATTCAAAAACTATTTCATACTATTCCCATACTTTTTATTATATTTTATTGTACAATATAGTAATATGCTAATTATAGTTTAAGATTTTAATTCATGGATATGCTTCATAAATATTAATATAAAAACATAAGTATAAACATTTGACAAATCCATATCTAATAATGTTTAATAATGATGGAATGCTTGAAAGAAAACTGAAAGCCACTGTTTTAGTGCAATGTTTTCAAATAGAAGAATTACTTTAAAATCTAGCTTTAGAAAGGTTAACTAACTGATTATGTTGTGGAATGTGGATTGGCGGAAAGAATAAAACTGGAGTTAACATCTAGAATGCTATTTTGATGTAGAAGACAAAAATCAAAGCAGATCTTAGAGAATTAAGTAGACTTCTCTCTATTAATAGTTTCCAAACAGCAAAATAGTCCTGAATAGAGGTATTTGTCCACAGGGGATATTCTTTTAAAGAAATAATATAACCCAGAGGAAAAATTATAATAGGGAAAATAAATGCCTCCTTCCCAAGAAAAGAGACCACCCCTCCCCTTTGGCTGTTCTGATCTAAAAACTAGGAGGGAAAAGAGAAAATTTCCCCCCCTCCTAGTGAAAGAATAAAATAGATATCTTCTCTCCTTAATTGGATCCTGTGATTTACATTTGAAAGGATTTACAGGGCCAGCCTTCTGTGTTTCTCCAACTGTACTGGGCAAAGGAGTCACCTGAGGATCTAGTGAAAGTGCAGAGACTGATTCAGCAAGTCTGGATCTTATAAAATGCAACCAAAAAACAGAAAATTGTAAATGCTAATAGTATAGGGTCATTAAATATGAAATGTCCAATTTCAAATCAAAAGTTTAGTTTATTATGTCTCAAACAAGAAGCAGTACAATTAAGCAAAAGTATGTGCCTAAACTATCGACACAGTTTTGCCATCTTAACAGTAGCTTGTTTATGCAGCCATGAAGAAGCCTGGAGAGCCAGTGGCGAAGAAATCACGAAAGACATTTTCCACAGCTTGTTGAAAATTCAGTATTTTTCCTTGCAAGAAGTGGTCCAAAGCCTGGAAGAAGTGGTAGTCAGTTGGTGCGAGGTCTGGTGAATATGGTGGATGACAGAGAGTTTCCAAGTCTAGCTTCTGTAGTTTGAACAGTGTTGTTTTCTGTGACAGGTGGTTTTGCAAGAGGATTGGCCTGTCTCTATTGACCAGTCTCAGATGCTTAATCACAAGCATCCTCATCATTTTGTCCAATTGGTTGCAGTAAACATCCGCTTCATGAAACCTGATTGACCAGGTTTCATGAAGCATGAAGCTGTAGCGGATAATACCAGTGCTGGACCACCAAACAGACACCATTAGCTTTTTTGGATGAATATTTGATTTTGGACTATGTTTTGGCACTCTATCTTTATCCAACCACTGTGCCCATGCTTGAGACTGTCAAAAAGAATCCATTTTTTCATCACATGTAACAATGTGGTGTAGAAGTGGTTCGCTTTTATGTCGTGACAGCGAAGAAAGGCAAACTTCGAGACGATTTATCTTCTGATGCTGGTTCAATTCATGTGTTACCCATCTATCCAGCTTCTTTACCTTGCTGATTTGTTTCAAAAGGTCCAATATTGTTGGATTAGTAACGTCAAACCTTGCTGCTAATTCACGTGTAGGTTGAGATGGATTAGTTTCCACTACAGCTTTCAGCTCATCATTATCTACCTTAGTCTCATGTCACCCACATGGCTCATTTTCAAGATTAAAATCACCAGAATGGAACTTCCCAAACCATCAGCATACTGTGTGTTCATTAGCCACATCTTTCTGAAACACTTCGTTGATATTTCCAGCTGTCTGTGCTGCATTGGTTACACAATGGAACTCATATTCAAAAATAACATGAATTTTGACTTATCCATGGTTTCACAAAAATTGCTCTAAAAAAAACTGAAAGATGGTCACAAGCCAAAACATGAGTTTGAAAGAATGATGATGTACCTTCACAATAAAAAATAATAACAACAACAAAAAAAAACCCAAGAAGTGTCAAAGTGAAATAATAGAGATATCAACTGTCAAATTTAGTACTTAAGGAAATTGGACATTCCATACTTAATAACTTAATAAAAATAAATATAAATAGAAGTCTTAATTCTATCTTCTTCCTGCATCCTCCCCATAGAGTCATATTTTGTATCCTTGGGGCATATACCCCATTCTGGAGGCTGCAGGGCTAGAGGATGAATATTAGTTCTTGGTTTTTTTGTATGAAATGTGAGTGGTCATTACAGGTTTATAATAGTGCCTTGAGTCTTAGTTACATAAGCCATACTTAAAGCTTTCAGACTAGGAATTAGTTGAGTCTAATGTATATTTCTAATATATAATTTTCTGTAAATTTAATGCTTTTTGAAAATAGCATGATTTCTTTTCACTAATTATTAGCCCTTGCTAAACATATATAAGTTAAAATAAATAGCAATTTTCAAGTAAATGGAAATGACTGAGAACAAATCAAGTGCTTTTCTAGATAAGCTGAATTAAAGTAATACAATTTTCTAAACAGCAAAACTTTTTTACATTCCTTTGGTTATCTTCTCTTACATTCCGGATATCGAATATCTCAGTTTGTGTACATGAGGAACAATAGCTGTAAACTACACATGCATGCGAGGAAGCCATCAAAGCAGAATCAGCTACCTTCCCAAACTTCCAAAATGGCTCATAGGAAAGGCAGAGAAAATAAAGTGAAGTATCTTTCTCAGGATAATAAGAAAATTACATAGTAGTTATTTTCCCCATAAAACAAGCAAAGGTTTCTTGATAACTATCTCTCTGCTATCAATTCTCCAATATTACTGGATTGGTACAAAATCTAAACTAGTTCTCAAAATCCAGTGTGCAGAACTTCCTATGGAGTTTGTTTAAAATATAGATTTGGGGGTCTTACAGAGATTCTTAGTCATGAATCTGAATGAAGTAAAAAGAAAACTAGAGAGCCTAGAAACAGACTTGTAAATATATGAAAAATAATTGCTAGAACTAACATTTTCAATCAATAGGGAAATGATGGAATATTCAATAAATGCTATTAGAACAATTCATTTTCTAAGTGGATAAAAATGAAAAGGGGGGACTTAGGTTTAGCAGGAAATCAATGGCACATACATATTAGATACTTTGAGGAAGATTTAAAAGGGGGTTATTTCCAGGTGAAGGCAGGGTATAGGGAAGTCACAAAGAGTGTAATATCCCAGGATTGGAAACAGCAGAGCTGTTACCACTCCTCTACTCAAGGAGAACAAGGGTTACCAGAATCTGAAAGCAGAGCTATTGTGCAAGGAGGGTGTCTTTGATATTAGATGTCACTTGTAACCAAGAGGCACAGCCAGCCAGAGGCAACACCTCAAGGAAGACATTGGGAGATCTACTGATATCCCAATATTGCTTTCCTCCCTCCCTCCAATTTCCTTTGGTTCCTCATTGCCTGAAGCAAACTAGAAACCAGAGATCAAGGAATCCCTTTGTTGAACACCTTGTAGATGCGTATTTCTGGGCAGAGTGCAGGGTGCAGAAAGAACTGGCAGAGGAGCAAACATGAGATATCCAACAAGGGTGCTAATGCGCACCATCTATAAAATCAATCTGTCCCAGGTGCATCAAGATTCCTCTTGATTCTGATGTTCCAAAAATGTGATTATCATTGGTTTATACTTATATAATGCACCCATTTTTAAGAGAATTTTGTAGCTGTTGTTCAGGGACAAATTTTCTCACTACAAGTTAAAATAATGTCACTATTCTGTGGCCCCCAGTTCTTACCAAGATGCTAAACTAGCACAATGTCTGGTTATCTCCCCCGAGAAACAACCCCAAAGGAAGTAGAGGAAGAAACCCAAGATATACCAAAAACTGTAAAAGCCTCTCAGATGCTAAAGAATTTGAAGATACCTATTTTTAAATCATTACAGACACCAAATATTGAAACTAAGAGAATGTAAAAGAGAATGTTGATCAAATGCTATCATAACCAAAGGCAAGCTGGCATGACTATATTAATATCAAATAAAATGGATTTTAGAACAAACAAAGAAGCCCACAAATTATTAGATTGATAGGTTAATAGGGTCACAAATAGAAAATAAAAGGTTCTACTCAGTAATAAAACTATAATAATTTTAAAGATGTAACCATTTAATAAAATTGCTTTAAAATATGTAATGCAAAAAAATATGGAAGTACAAAAAGAAACCGATAGTTTCTCCTTTTTTAATAAGAAAATTTAAAACATCTATACATTGTTGGAGGGAGCATGAATTAGACCAATTGCTTTGGGAAATGGTTTGGTATTCCCTTGTAGAGTTAGATACTCACCCATGTTTTGGCCCGGCAGTTCCCCTCGTAGGTATGTACCCAAGAGAAACCTTTGCACATGAACACAGGAGACATGATCTAGACTATTTACAGCCACTTTATTCCTATCATCCAACATTTGGAAACAGCCAAATGCCCTCCAGCCGAAGAGTGGATGACTAAAATGTGTTAGATGCACACAGTGACGTATTACACAGCGGTCAGGAGGAGTAACTACGGAGATAACAACAGTAGGAGTGAAATTAAGCAATAGGATACCAAGAATAAAGAAACTGTGGAAGGATTATATGCAGCATGGTACCCACTTTTATAAACTTAAATATAAATAAAAATATAGAAAAATATAAATATAGAAAAATGTAAATATAAATAGAAATATAGAAAAATGTAAATAGAAATGTAGTATTTTTTAGGAATTCCTACATACAGAACAAATGTGTAAAAGGGAAAGTAACGGGACGATGAACATGGGATTCAAGATGATGACCTTCTCAGGTGAGGGGTGGCAGAATGATGGGAGAAGATACGGTCATTATCGAGATCCTAGTTTATATTATAGTTCATAGGTTCATGGCTGGCTTAACAGCATTAAAAATAACCAATTAAAGAAACAAAGTGAGTCACATGTAGATCAGTAATGGAAGGGTTTTGATTAACACACTTCTGTGCACTTGAGGTCCAAAGAGGGCAGTGAAATGACTGTCTGCTTCAGGGACTTGACACTCTGATTACAGAAACTGTGGCTACAAGGAGGAGCTGGGCAGACATGCAACCAAGAGACCTTTTCTCTATTGCGTGTGAGAGAAGGCTTCTGTCCCCTGGGAGAAGGTATTCCTTGTCCTTTGTAGGTGTCTGGAGCTGTCTGGAAGAGCTCTGCCTCTTTTTCTTGCAGCAATGAGAAAGTCCTATGTGGAGTATCAAATTCCACATTCGGCTTCTGTAACAAAGACTGGTGAGGATATGCTATGTGGAGCCCTTTAATTTCAATTAATAGCACTGCCGATTGCTCCAGAGCCCATGTCTACAGCCCACCTCTGCTGACGCTGATTTTAGGGAATTCCCTGTTTTGGATCCCCTCTCTTACCTAGTTTACATGTTGATCTGCTCACTTGTTTTATTGCTTTATTATGTTCTCAATTACCAAATTTTGTAGCATCTATAGCATAGGTTCTTAAACGTTATGGTCTGCTAATGACAGCTTCCCAGATTTCTAATGCTGCTGTGGATTTTTTTTTTCCCCGTCATTTTGTTTTAAGCTTAGGGAGGGAAGAGGTATAACCTCCTAGACTCCATCAGCCATCTTAAACTGGAAGTTCTCAGAAATTAATTTAGAATGAGGACAGGGAGCTGGGGCTGGTTGGATTTCTTTGAAAAGAGAAAACGTCGTTGATGATTTAGAAAGATGTGTTCTAGTGGTTGGAGTCAAGATTCTTAAATTATTTACCAGACTCGGGCTGAGCTACTAGAACTGAACAAAACAAACAGACTGAATCTGAAAGAAAATTGGGTTGCCAACAGTTGAGACTTTAAATAGAAAGTCTCCAACCCTCAGCACAAGTGCCGTGTTCCTCAGACTTGCAGGGACTTTCAGACACACGAACCAAATACACATGGTCAGAACATCCAGTTGTTGAAATGATAGCTAGCTGAATTTTAAACAGTCTGTTAGAATGGCTTTCTGTTTTTACTCCCTTATTTTTTCAAATTGTAAATGGTCACTTATATTCCCCAGGAAGGGTCTGAAATTTTTATTCAGTTTTGTTTGCAAGACAATCTAACCTACTGAAATTATCGATAGATACACTAAAGCAGTGCATACAGGGTGGGTTTTTTGTGTGTGTGTGTGTATGAGATCCCTTGAAGAAATCTCCCATTGGAGCCATGGAAAAGGGTAGTTTGATTAGTTTACACATACAACATGCACTAAATTTTTACATATATTTTAGAAAATAAAATGGTGAGAAACCCTGAGGTATAATACTATATTCTGTCTACTGGGGCATCTAAGATTTATCTTGAGTGCTATCCAAAATTTCCTGTGAATGCACTCACCCTTTCTTTTATCTTTTGCTCATTCACTCACCTTCTTTGGTTGTACCCTGGTTTTCTGTCACATTTAAAATCCAGATACTGTCCTATCTATGAATTCCACAGTTCTGATTATGGCGTGCAATCACCTGGCACTGCCCCATCGCCCTGTCATTGTGGTGTAATCACGTTGCCTTTCATTTCTGAAATATGCCGGATCTTTGCGCCTGTGCATTTCTTCCCTCTGCCTTGAGTATTCACACTCTTTCACCTCTCCTGACTAGCAACCATTAATTCTTTAAATCTCAGCTTAAACATCACTTGTTTCAAGAAGGCTTTTCTGACCTCCCCATGCAAACCCCTACCTAGCAGCTTGAGGTTTTCCTTCAGAGCAATTATCAGCATTATAATTTTATGTATGTATAATATTCCCTTTGGTTCCTATTTAATGTATCTCCAATACTGCTTTAGGACAGGTATAGTACCTATTTTGTTTACTATGTATGTGCAATAAAGGCCTAGTGTTTAAAACTGAATAGGTTTCCAATACATATTTACTGAGTTCCACAAATCAAAGGTAGAGTTTTAGATAAATTAGAGCTAAAGTACACACTTGAACAATAATCAAGTTACGATTCAATTGATGACATATTTCAGGGGTCCAAAATAATTCTTGGGTTGTTTTTTATTACTGCCTGTTAGACTAACAGGTCCTTCTTATAGCCATGGTCTTCCACCTCTGGTGTGACCTAGTTTATTATTGATGCTAGCAATGGATTCTTACTGTTACTATCCAAAAAACTTGGAGAGCTTAGTGTCTTCGCTGACCTTAGTATCTTTAGACAGTCAGAAAACTTTGCTGAGCCATGGTCTCTTCATTTGAAGAATGAGAATAACACTTCTGTCATAGGTTAATCAGGATGATTAAATGAGGCCACTTAAACATTGCACTTGGTACTGGCTCAAGAGCACCGTCACAGATGCTAGCTCCTTTTCCTATTACAGTTGTGTGTGAGTTTACACTCTCATTTCTGACAACAATTGTAAGTTGTGGGTGGTGTGTTCCAAAATCAACCTCAGGCTTGATAATGTGCTAACAGGATTCACAGAACTCACTGAAAGCTGTCATGCTTATGGTTGTACATGATTCCACGGTGAAAGAATGCAGATTACAATCAGCCAAGGGAAGGCACATGTACAGCAGAGTCCAGGAGGGCGCCAGATATGGAGCTTACAGTCCTCACTGTGGAGTCAGAGCAGGGTTATCTTAGCCACAAGATTTGACGATATGCATGGAGTATTGTCAACCTGAGCCACACCTGATACACACTTGAGCCATAGTGTCCAGAGTTTTTACTGGGGCCTCATCACGTTGACATGATTGATTGATTGATTATTCACATGGTTGAGCTCTGTTTCCAGGTTGGTTGGAAGTGTGTGACCCCAAACCCCTACCCTAAGTCACATTGTTACCATCCAGCTTACCCTAAAGTCCTCACCCTGAATCACATTGTTAGACTATCCAGTGTGAACCAAGGCCCCCAGACAAAGACACCCCTATCAGGCATGCTATTGCAATAGCTTGCAGATTACCTCCCAAATATAATCTCTAAGGCAAAGGCCAGATCTGTTTTTTGAGCAAGATTAAATTATTTACTACGTAATTGGATACCAGGTATTCACCTATTGGCACTTTATACAGACTCCCTGTTTTCACAACTGTCTTCCTCATCAATTCAGAATTCCATCTCAACTTCTCTGGAAAGTTAGTTTCTCTTCGTCCCTTTTCCTTGGCGTTTGATGTAAACTCATCTACAAGCTGAGTGTGAGCTTGTATATTAATATATTTGTCTTAGTGTGTTTAGGCTGCTACAGCAAATACCATAACCTGGGTAGATGAGAAAAAACAGAAATTTATTTCTTATAGTTATGAAACTGTGAAGTCCAAGATCAAGAAGCCAGCAGATTTGATGTTTGGTGAAGCTTGCTTTTCATATATAGCTCTTTCTAGCTGTGTCCTCTCATGACAGAGGGGCAAAGCAACTCTCTGGGGCCTCTTTCATAAGGGTACTAACTCCAATTACGAGGGCTTCACTTTCATGACCTAATCACCTCCCAAAAGGCCCCACCTCCTAATACTGTCACCTTCATATTTCAACATATGAATTTTGGGAGGACATAAACATTCAGACCAAACAATGTACCAGAAATCCTATTGTGTCTTGCTCTATGTTTTCCTTACCTCGATTCTCTAATAATATGGTTCAAGACAGACTTTGGAGGCAAAATCCTAAAACCTTCCACTGGCTAGCTCCATGACCTTGTTTCTCTGCCTCTGTGTCTTTTTTTCAAGATTAGCGAATGTTCATAGATATTCCCCTAACACCTGTACCTATATTGTATATGCTACCTATAAGAATCACCCGGGGAACTTGTTAAAACCTGAGATCACTGGGTAAGGCAGTCACAATTCTTAGTTGCAAACAATAGAATCTACTTCTACAAGTTGAAGGAAAAAGTAACTCATTAAAGAATATGCAATTGCTCTCAAAATCTCCAAGGTTTCAGAAACAAATTTTAGTCCAGAGAGTAGAGAGACAAGAACAAGATAAAAACCACACCATGATTTCCTCCCAGACGCGATTGCACCACTGCTGCTGTTGCACAGGGGTTCACCCGTCATGAACATCGGGTACCAAATTCTGAACCCAGAACACTGAGCAAAGTGTATGCCTGAAGAATCACAGCTGGAAGTGCCTCTGAAGGCTCTATGTCTCTCTTCCAAGCTCCAGCAGCCCTCCTGATAAAGTAACAATTCCCTCCTCACACAACTGTTTCCAGAAATGAAGCCATGAAGGGGCATCTGTTGGGCAGAGCCTAGGATACGTGCTATAACCCCAGCCACACGGCAACTGCACAACTGACCATTCAGGTTTTTACCTTGGAAAGGTGGGGCTTGTGTTGTGGGAAATAACTAAAACGTAGGAGTAGTATAGAAAAGATTCCGACACACCCACTTACTGTAGAATAGGTGTCATCTGTTGCCTCTTACTAGAGGTAGAAGTTCAAGCACTTCGGCCCATTGTATCTTGGTATCTGAGCCATTAAGAAAAACATAACATAACACAGAGAACCACTGGATAAAACTATGCTTTACTTGTGTGGAGAAGAGAGACACCAAGATTAGCTGCAGTAGTGGGTATCAGTCCCCCGTGGTCAGTGGGTCCCTACTGGAAGCCAGCACAGGTCAATTGGGCCACATTCACCCCTCTTGCACTGCAGTGGAAGGATCCGTCTCCTCCCCACAGAGGACAGAGATAGGAGTGGGGCTGGCCAGGTGCTGTATGATACACATGCTTAAGTAGAACAAAGGATACACACTGAGACTGAAAGAGGGGAAAAATATTTGTATACAAGGTGAAAAGTCCCACACAGACTGTGAAGATTCCTTATCTCTTGGTAAAGAAGTGTTCCAGGCCCAAGGTCTATTCTTATGCAGCTGGGTGGAGGTCAAAAGACTGCGTGCAGGAGACTGCCTCTTCCAACACGTGATAAACACTCACCCACCTGATTCCAAGACTGCCCAACCACAAGTACAGTATATGCCCTTCTTCCATATTCCGATTCCAAATGACACCACCATCCTGCTCTGACAAGCATAAAATAGCTATCCATCATAAATGAGACCAATCAAAGTCTCTGTGATCCTTGTCTCCTCTAAGGCCAGTATTTCTAAGTGATATCTTTTCTCCTTCAGTTTTCCCATGAAACTATTGACTAAGTTAAGTGGTAGACTAATGTAACCTATGTGCTATATTTTACAGTTACCTACTATAAACACATTCTATAGAAAAATAGTAGAGGAAATGATGAAATAATTTAAATATTAATTGCAACATCAATAAGAAGTTACAGATAGGTTCTACTCATGTTTATAGTATGGATCAAAAGGCCTTGATTGCTATTCATTAGTTTATTCACTCCATCTCTATGTTCCCGTTGCCCTCTGTCAACACTGGAGATGCGCTGAGCTCTTTTCTTGGTGGATGGCCTAAATTTCAATCTTGGACTATCATAGCTCTTTGTGGCCCTGCCTATATATGAGGTTGCTTTAGTCTTCAATTAACATTTACCCTTGCACACTGCAAAAGCAAAAGTCATACCAGGGGACCTCCTCAATGTCAGAAAAACTCCTCTGCTCATACTCCCACACCTAGTATTTATCACCAACTGCATTGCTGCCTGAAAACCAGAGTCAGTTATCTCATTTAGCATAAAATCTACTTTTATCCCTGGTAACCATGAGGGATGAAGCACCAGTTTTGTCTCCTGGAAAGACTCATAATCATTAATATATTACTTTGCTTTCTATAAAGCCAACTATTTCTGGACCATGGGTAGTCACCATAGGACCCCTGAATTCCATGAACATAAACCCATTGTCTTAATCCTTTTGCTGTAAAATCGGGTTTTTGGTCCGAGGGAATGTTGTCGCACAGGCATTTACCCATCACAGCTTATATTGCCCATATAAATGTGGCTTCTGGTGAAGGCAATTCTAAAGCCAGATTGTAAGTCTGTCCCAGGGAGGACAAATCATTGACCCCTCCATGATGACAGAGTTCCAATGTAATCAGCCTACCACTGGTAGGTTGATTGGTCCCTTACCATATTCTATGATAACAGGGCTTAGAGTTGATCACACACTGCAAAATTGGACACGGAGCCCTGGCAGTAGCCAAGTCACCACTGGAAAAGAGCAGTCCATGCTGTTGATCCCTTGTATTAATATAATCTTCATCCCTGTCCCCATGAGCTTACTGAGCAAGCCGTGGGGTTGCTGATGGAAAGGGAATGCTATACACTAGATAGGACAGTTTTTCCACCTGATTACTGGTATTTTCCCCTGTGTATGTGGCTTTTGGTGAATATTGACTTGGAAATCAAGTTGTCTTAAGGCTCATTCTGAAGTCTCTTTCATAAAATTTGGCTAGTCAAAATTTTTTATCACCAATAACACCAGCCCCCTTATTTCCAAATCCCTGAGCATTCAGCCAAACCAAAGCTCAAGAAAAAAAAGGTAAAAGAGAAAATAAACCATCATAAAATAAACAGCAAACTGAAAACAGTGAAAACGAGAATTGGCATTACTGAAAGTAAAGGCAAAAATGACAAACAAGAGCAAGTATTCTCTCCCATTCTGTGGGTAGTCTATTTGCTCTAGTTTTCTTAATATAAATTGTTGATACTTTTTAGTCAAGAATTTTTCAGTCTGAATTTTAGAACCCTGAACTCACCGCATTGATCCTAATTTTTTCTCTTCCTTCTCAGAATTAACCATTAACCGTTTTTCTCAGTTTATTGTTCGTTTCTTGACATGTTTTAATAATTTGAAATCATTTAATTATTCCAAAATATATGTATAATATTGTTTTCATGCTTTTGAACTTTTTTCTCTTTGTAATTTTTCATCTCTATATTTTCTGCAGTATTGGAATTCCATGCAATGATTAATATACAAATAATACTGATAATACCACTGATTTTTCTAAATATATGTGGTGAAATAGTAAAACTTATCAGTTTAATTTTCTGGCTTTGGCTACTAGGTAGATAAGATATGAGAACCTAAGATATGAGATTTCCAGAAAGTGAATGTAAACACCAACTTTTAAGAGATAGATGGAGCAACCCATGAAGATGTCAGCAAAAACAGAAGTATATAAGAAAAATAGAGGAATTTGATGTTGTCACAGAGCGTCATCAAAATGTTGAAGTAGTTAACAATGTCAACAGGGACAGGCACTGTTTTAGAAAATATTATGAGAACGTCCAGAGTTTTCATGTAGGAAGGAATGAGGGGAATTGAAGAATTCATTTTATCAAAAGACAGACAAGCATTCAACCTTATGCTCTACCCACAGTTCCCAAAGCATACAATTAAGTTCTTTCATTTACAGAAACTTATGTGACAGAGTCCAGAAAAAAATAATTTCGGACTTTATAAATCTACACATGAATAATATCTGTGACATAGTTCAAGTATAATTTCTACTTGTCTATTATTTCCACCTATAAGGATATTATTGCAAAAAACATTGTTTATCAAAACTAAACCCTGTACAAATCCTTAGGTTTTATTGCCTCCTCCAAGTGAAACTTAAGAGTTTGGGTTTGGAGTCAGCTGGAATTCCACCATCAGCACTTATTAGCTGTGGAACATTGGGCATGTTATTTAACCACTATGAGCTTCAGCTTCCTCTCTCATAAGTGCAAATAACAGGGTTGTTTTGAGGATAAGTCAGATAATGCGTGTACTAAGTGCTTAACAAGTTGCAGTGATGCTATGACTCCCATAAAGGATTTTAAAATGCCATTGCTCTTCCTTTTGGTACCTCTTCCTCTCAACATCTGTATGCAGCTCTTTTGTGTTTACAGCACCTCATAGCCTGTATATCTCTGATTTAAATGTACGTATATGTAACTGCTATTAGTATAAACAATGTGATGTCTTCTTGACAAAATTGAGTTCCTGTCCTTCACAGAACTTTTTTTTTTTTTTAACCCTAGCACCTGTGTGGTATCTGGCTCTTAATTACACACCACATTAATGGATGGAATAACAAAATCATAATAATCTTGACAGATGAAGAAATCGTACATGATGAAATTCAACATTCATGATTAAATAAAACAAATACTCTTAGAAAGCTAAGTTAGAATGAACTCTCAATAACATGATAAAGAATATCAACCAAAAAAAAAACCCAAAACTTAAGCAAATGTCATACTAAGTGATAAAAATGCAATTATTCCCTTCAAAATTGGCAAGGATGTTATCCTTTCTATGCAACATTTTGCTCAAGTTCATAGTCAAATAGTCAATACAGTAAGGCTACAAAAAAGACACAAAAGGCATAAAGAACCTCTTATCCTGGATAAAGATTAAGCCCATCCTTCTAAGTGAGATATCACAAGGAGGGAAAAACCTGCACCGCATGTACTCGCCATCAAATTGGTACTAACTGACCAATACTAAGGTGTTCACATGGTAGTAATACTCATTGGGTGCCAGTCGAGGGTGTGTTGGGGGATAAACACACAACTAATGGAAGCGAAACGCACTGTATGGGGGAGGGACACGCTTGTAGCCCTGGCTTGGGGCAAAAACGTATCACATGTAACCAAAATGTTTGCACCCCCATAATATCCTGAATAAATTTAAAAAAATGTAGAAGGAAAAAAAAGGCATAAAGTTTGGAAATAAAGAAACAAAAATAAATTTCCATATGCAGCTATTATGATTATATATAAAACACTAAAATAATCCACAGATAAATCAATTAAAGAGTCTTCTGAAAGATTGCTGTGTACAGAATCAATATTAAAAGTCAGTTAATTTCTCTATGTTGGAAACTGTTAGAAAATGAAATTTAACAAATGCTTTTATAATACCATCACAGTATTATATACCTAGGAATAAATCTAACAAGTTGTGCTAGACCTCTATATAGAAAACCACAAACATTAAGAGAAATTTTAAAAAACCTTAAACCTAGATTGTGTGTTATAAAATATAACTGGATTGGATCACTCAGTCTTATTTCTCCATGAAATGAAATGATGCAATCTAAACTCTTACAGGGTTATTTTCTAAATTTGACAAGCTGATTTTAAAGTTTATAAGGATATGTAAAGGATTTAAGATAGTGAAGACTTTATAAAGAAGAAATACAAGATGAGAAGATTTATTGTATCAGACAACAAAACTTACTATAAAGCTACAGCAAGTAAGACAGTGTGGTCATGGGACATGAACAGGCAAATAGATCAACGTATACTGGAAATAGGCCAAAGAAATCAGAATTCATCTGGTGCATGTAGAAACAGCTGGATCTGGAAAATAAAGCTGCTCAGATCTGGTTGGGCTCTACCTTGCACGGGCAGTACCCTGATTAGGAGTTCTGGGGAGCAGGGTCAGCGGTGTTGGGATATGCTGCATTTACTTCTGCTCAATGTGGCCACCTTGCTCCCATTAAAGTTTACTGCCTTTTTCTAGAAACTTAGATCTGTAACCCATCTGAAATTTGTTTCTTTGTCTAGATGGGGGGGGGGGCAGGGAATACCAAGATTCTCAAGGAGAGAAGAGGACCAGAGGATGCTGGGTCTAGACACACTAGTCCATGGCAGGAGGCTGCTGGATCTTTGAGGTCAATTTTTATAGGGAAGTCATATCAGTTGAATTTATATACTAAACCCTGAACTTTCACTGGTAGAGCTTTGGGGACAAATAAAGCAGAACAATGTACTACAAGTAATAGATAGATCCTCACTGTTTCCCAAGTCTAGGATCCAAGTGCTATGGGTATAAACCAACCACGGTTGTAAGGATGATAATATTGCCAAAGGAAGTTGAAACAGCAAGGAAAGGAAAGGCTGTTGTCCATTGTCACAAGAACAAGTCCCACCTGTGGGAATCTGGGATGATAACGTTGAGGAAGAAAGAAAATCTGAGGCTCTCTGAAGTCCGTGCTTCCACCAGCAGTTGGTGACTTTTCAGTTAGAGAGTGAGTAAGTGCTAGAATTGTGGATACAGGAAAATGTAAAGGGAGCTTTCATTCCTCCTAACTGAATTCTCTGTGTAGGAGGGGCTGAAATTTCAGAGGCTGACTACAAGGAAAAATGAACCCTGTGATATAGCTTTTAATTCAGAATAACTCTGGTTTTACATGCAAGGTAGTCTTTTTATTCTTAGAACCAACTCTTTTGCCTTCTGAAAAAGAGCTAGACAAAGCTCTCATAAATTCTGAGCTGTTCCACGTTTTTATTTTTATTTTTTTTTTTTTTTGAGACAGGGTCCTGTTGTGTAGCCCAGGCTGGGGTACAGTGGCACAATCACAGCTCACTGCAGCCTAAAACTCCTGAGCTTAAGAGATCCTCTTGCTTCAGCCTCCCAAGTAGCTAGGACTACTGGCATGTGCCACCACACCTGGCTAATTTTTTATTTTTTGTAAAGACAGGATCTCACTGTGTTGCCCGGGCTAGAAAAACAATGGAGAGAAATATGTCAGGATTTTAAATGGATATTGAAATGTTTTTCACTAAGTGAAAAATATGAAAATGGCCTTAGGTGTAGCTGGATGCAGCTACTCTCACAGTATGAGCAGAAACCAATCTGTATTCATCTCTTATCTCTGAATTTCATTATCTTCATTCTCTAATAGATTCTTTCCACACAGTGACTCAGGTCTTCATTCTCCCACGTTCACCACTCCAGCGAAAAGAATGCACACCTTTTGTGATTAGCACAAGTAAAATCTTCAGATTGACTCCAGTTTTTCAGATGGGGCTGAGGTGAGACCCACCTGAATCACATAGACAAAAAATGTGGAAGAAGTTTTCCTCCAAATGATGCTGTGCTGATAAACCTTTTTTTTTCCCACTGTAAAACAATTATTCACTAAGCGGAGCTGCAATAAACATCTGTCACTTGGAAAGTCTTTGCTGTGCCTCTGACCTTCACCAGTCTTGCCAGTATACCTCCCTTGCTCTTGGGAGACACTTGGGTTTCCTTCTCTACTGACATCTGCCTCCTTTAGGTCTCCCCAGTTCCAGGTGAGTAGAGGTCACTGGAACTTGTGGGGTACCATGTTTTTTCCCAGACAAATTTTGTGATTTAAACCACTGCATTTTTCAAGTTGTTGTTTTCCTATTTTGTAAAGTACTTAATTTATGTGAAGTTTAAAGATGTAGCCCGTAATTATTTGGCTCACAGTTCTGGCCAACTCTATCCCCAAAAGTACTTTTGATGAGATATTTTAATTCCAAAAGTAAACTTTTCCACCACTAAAACATTCAACAGCAATGTACCGAGTGCTTGCAAGTTACACTGTAGCTACTTAGGCATACGGTATATTAATTAACAAGTAAATTAGGGTCTCCACCTGCAAGAACCCAGAGTAAGGAATCTAATTTCCCCAACTTCAGATCCATTTCTTCTCTTCCTAATATAAGCTTAGCGTTACCCCCATGGAATAAATTTAAATTTTGTCAACAAAAGTTTGATATTGCATGTTAACCAAAGCTATATTTGAAGGCACATTTTAATAAATGGGGTCTGATTAAAATGACACCATTTATAGCAAACAAAACCAGGACACCTGCCCCCCTTGAGTCATGCTTCAGTAAATTGAACGTGCATCCAAACTCTGACCCCTATGTAAGATTTCCTCAAACTTAGTAATTAAAATAGTGTTATAAACTCCTTTAAACTAGCTTACGTGGCAGAAACTCTAACCCAAATGATGCTGCCAGGCACTGTGATAATTCTATATTCTTCAAACAATTTATAATAAAAGAAAATATTTTTTATTCTTCTATCATTGTTTTTCAGGAAAAAGAAAAAGGCAACTTAATGGATTTGAGACAATTTGTGGTGCTTTATAAGGATTGAGTCCAAAGGTAAGTTGGAATTTGTAGAAAATGGCATTTCAGTCTCCCCCTTTGTTCGTGCCTATGCTCTTGGTGGCTTCCAGTGTGCTGGGTCATCTTCAGGGCCAGAAAGCCAGCAGACAACTAGAGGATTGCAAGCCACATCATATTCTAAAAGGTACAATTGTCATAATAAATACAGGCACATTCAAGGACTCCCCCAAACCCTGGTGTTTCTGAAAATAGGCACATCCAGGTGCCAGGCTTGGGAGTGGGCATGTGGGGGACACTCCAGGATGGCCACTGAGCGGGTGAGCAGCTCTCCCAGGCTGCAGTGACACAAATCTTGTTTCAGAGACCAGATTCCCTTTGAGGACTCTGGGTAAGCTCTTGGTCTTACCTACCTGGCTGACCTGGGAAACCTACACCATGCAGCAAAGGAACCAGAAGGGGATGGGACGGGGGTTTTGAGTTTTGGCCATCTACATAGGATCTCCACTTCATTCTAGGAAACATCCTCTTTACAAAAATAGAAAAGGTTTCCAAGGGAAAACAAAATCCAATTTCAGTTTAGATTCAGAAAGTCACTGCACCAAAGATTCCATGAATCTCTACCTGCAAAATAGAAGGAAGCAGTTCTGGGCCAAGCTAGTACTCAATACATGTGCAAAATGGACTATCCAAGAGGGGGCTCTTCCTGAGCAAAATGTCCTGCTTTCTTTCTGCCTTCCTGTGTTTTGCACTCTGAGCCCAGGAGCAAACTAGTAACACAAGTCTAGGGGCATTGAGGACCATTTCTGTTCATTGTGGGTATCTTAGACAGCAGATATCAGAAGGGAAGATTATTAAATTCAGAGACTTCACCAGTGGCTGTTACATGCAAAACACTTCTAATAACAAGACTTTGGATAACATTTGACAAAATGAAACCAAACCAACTCACTTGTGCATTTTCATCCCTCTTTCTTTCACCTTCACTAATACAACATGACAAATTCAGGCAGAAGTTCCCTGAAATTTCATAGAATAATTCATAAACAAATGGTTTTGCTATTATATCACTATTGCTGATGGCTCACAGTCTAAACCTCCCTTTTCATATATACCTGGTATTATTTATTCTTTCTGACTATCTTGCCTTTTCAGCTTTCTCTTCCAAATAAAACAAATTTTATCTATTAAAACACAAGGTCTCTGTCAGGTAGTAACAGACTTGATTACTGTTGTTCTTTAAGAGGTGAAGTTCACTATCCCATAAGCTGGTTATATGAAAGAATCTTCAAAGGCCGGGCCCAAAATAACCCCAGCCAAGTTCACCAGTTTGCAGACTGCAGACTAAATCTGGCTTACAAATATTTTGTTTGGCTGGCCCTTGTGACTTTTTTTGTTTTGTCTTGGTTTTGTTTCATAAGTGAATTTGAATGACTTTTGGCAGGATGCTTTCTCAGATCTCATAGGCCCACCACTCTCTATTGTCTTATACCCAACACTGCTTCAATTTTTTATGTAACCTGCATGAAAGTTGCAGACCTTTGGGTTTGTGACGTCTGCCCTGTGTTGTAAGTGGTGATAACAAGTACCCATGTTTCATTCCCAGTCTCATGTTAAAAATCTGTCAATATCTTACCTCTAAATTTGATAAGATCATTTTTTGTTTACATTTGTACTTTTGAAATGCTCATTCTCAGATAAAGACAACCTTTCTATTCCTAGTGTACTATAAATCATTATCATGAATGAAATATTGAATTTTACTAAATAATTTTTCTGCATATATTGAAATAACCATATGATTTTTCTCCTTTTTTATTCCTGGTAATTGCTACATTGCACTGTGATTATCAAATGTTAAACCAACATTATATGCTCATAATAAATCCCTCTTGGTCATTATATATTACTCTATTTATATACAGGTGGGTTATACTTGCAATTTTTTTGCTTAGAATTTTTACCTAAGTTGAATAAAGAGCTTGGTCTTTAATTTTCCTTTTTAGAAAAGGAAATGTTTTTGTTGGGTTGTGGGATCAAGGGGATGTTTGGCTCATTAAAGAAGTTGGAAGGTGTTTCCTCTTCTCTCTTTTCTGGAGACTGAGTAAAATTGACGTCATTTCAGATTGTGGGAAGGTTTTCATTTCAAATTCAGTATCTTTAATAGATATAGAGCTATTTATAATTTCTTTTTCTTCATGTGACACTTTGGTAATTTGAGTTTTTCTAGAAATTTGACCTTTTTTAAAAATAAATTTTCAAATTAATTGACATAGTATTTTAATTAATATCCTCTCAATACTTTTCTTGATGCCTACATAATGAGTAATGATTTTTTTTCATTTCTGATATTGGTAATTTAAATTTTTTCTCTTTATTTTTAATCAATCTTGCTAGGAGTTCATCTATTAATCTTATCTCAGAACCAATTTCTGGCATTTGATTTTACCTACTATATATTTTTTAATTTAATTAATTTTAATTTTAATCACACAGACATGACTGCACCATAAGATATAATTAAGCATCCAGATTGTTTTCAATTATGTGTAGAATCATTATGAATGTGACAGTACAAATTATGACAATACAGATGTATTCTGTAGGTATCCCAATATCCTGAGCAGTATTGCTGTCAATAATGTAATTTTCTGAGATGGTGAACAGCTTGTGAAAGTTGTCAGAATCAAAACTAATTGATTTTGAGTCACTAATGTTAAGAAAACCCTGACAAATAGAGCCAGGGAAGGCCATGAAGAGAGAGTTCTCATGCTTGTATGCCTGATAACAAAAAAGTTCCTACAGAAACCACAACTTGGCACAGAGATCATCGCGACCATATACAAAAAATACTTCTGCAAGAACATCTGTCCAGCAACTGCCTTTCTAACCTTGGATAGGCATCACCCTTGCTATTCATCTTTGCAGCCAAAGATAATTATTTCAAAACAATCATGTAATCCATCTTATTTTTTCCTTTAAAACCTTTGTCTTCTTTACCCAGTGAATGTGCACGTCTCATTCCCATTGCAATTCTCTATTCCCAAATAAACACCTTTTCTTTTAGACAGCCTCTCTCTGTTTGTTAATTTAGGTTGACATGATCGTGGTATCATTCCAATCAAACCAAATACAGTCTTCTCCAATTTACAGTTATCCTTGGAAGACTCACTGTATGCTAAAATATGTTTTGTTTATTTATAAAAGAAGATAGGCTCTAGGTTCAGAATATATAGATATGTTTTTGAAAGCTATGTAAATATGGAGTGAGACAATTTGGAAGTTGTGCAGGATGTAGCATAACTATTTGATTGCAGGAAACATTGTATTCCTGCCCCCTCTTGCTGAACGTCAGTAGCATTTCTGAGTCACTGTGACCAAAACACAAAGCTTTCTAAAATTTCTAAAATATCCCCGGGTAGCTCTACCATCCCCATTGAAGTATAACCGTTGTGAGAGGGAGAATTCATATAAGGCAGATTATCCTGATTTTTTCATTATCAAAAACTGATCTTTCTTTAACTCCTTCATATCCACTGTCAGTTGGCATTAACGATTGGGCTCCACTTTGGCTTTTGTGCTAGAACTTGTTATGACTCCTCCAGGCTGTGTTCAGACCATTCTGACTAAGTAGTAGGGCTCACTCACTGCTGCTATAGGGATACTAGTAGAAGATCTGTTCCCAGCTTGTGTAGTGATGTCAGTTTTGATCCCTCAAAGCCCCTGTAAGTATGCTTCTACCACACTTCTTTCTGGGCCTCCCTAGATTAACTTCCAGTCTACCTGGAGCCCTTCATTCCAGCAGATGGTCACTTCAGCAAAAGATCTCCTTACTGGAGACTCTGGGGGATTTTCCAAATCCATAACTGGCACTGCCATGGACCATATGTCAACTTCAAATTCCTTCACCCATGCTTTAACCTGGTTACAACTTCTGCTTCTTTCAGCCATAAACTACTTCTTTTCTTGGGGCAGTGTGCCAATTACAAAACTGGCATTCTCTCTGGCTATCCTGGTAGCAAATTCTAGGATAATGATACCCCACCAAATTACAGGGACTGCAGTTTCCAGTACCATAGCTAGCTGGGATTTCCTCCTCTTGAGTCCCTGCCACTAATGAATTCAACATGTGCTTGATACTAGTTGATTCCCTGGCACCCTCAGCTCAGGTACCTATGGCACTGCCTACATTGGAATAGGTTCTCTCCTTCAAGCCCACCTACCCAGATCATACATCAGCTCTATTCTGACCTATTCCTTGACATGAATTGCTGTTTACCTTCTATGCTTGTTGTGAGGCCATCATTATCAGCACTGCCATCAGTGCCTCTCTGTTGCAAGAGCTGCTCAGGTACTCACCTGACCTCATGAAACGCCTCCCTGGTTGGTATAGCCAGCTGTGCCCCGTAGACCCAAAGATTCTCATAAACAAGTAAACCATGTCCCCAGATGCTCACCAGTGCATTGCCAAAACCAGAACTATAAAGGAGCCTGTCCTTTTCAGGAGTACTGATTTGTTTTTGTTTTTGTTTTAGTTATGCTTTCCTCTTTCCATTCTCTTCTATCTTCTATTAAATACAGACAAACCCAGGTCATGTGTGGAGATGCTTATTTGAGTGGTCTGTTGGGAAGGTTGGCTTCATTCCAATTTTGGCCACAAGCTGACTTCTCTTGTGTGTGGACTGCTCCTAAATTAGGTGTTTGAAGTAGATAGTACTAACAGTGCATTGTGAAATGAGAATACACGTTGAATGGACTCTGGGGACTATCAGTGCGAATAAGCTACATAGACACTGACTGAAACTTTTCTTTGTCAATGTTTTCCTTATAGTTAGTCACTAAAAATTATAGAGCTTTGGTCACCAAAAATGTATTTCTTATGCATAATCATTGAAACCAGAAATGTAATCTGACTCTGAATTTGAAACAGGGCATTTTATTCTGGTTTTCTTCATGGGAAGAGGCTGACTTTGGTGGGGTAGAAATAGAAAGTTAGTTTATGAATAAGAACCAAAGATGCATAATGCACAAGGTACACATTACAATGTTCAATAAATCAAATTTCCTATTCAAAATTGAAAATGGCTAAACACTTTTGTAACACTGGCTTTGAAAAGAACTAAGCTATATCTGAATTAAACTTTTAGTTGCTCAGAATCTTTCTAAACTATCTAGTTGGGGCTTCAAGATAGCTGACCAGAGGCATCCTCTTCCACAAAGAAAAACCAAAAGTGTGAGTAGATAATCACACTTTGAAAAGGTCAACTAAGAGAGAACTCTGGAATACAGCAGCGAAGTGGCAGGAAACACCTAAAGCAAGGAAAGAGACAGAAGCAAGGCAGCCTGCTTGACCAGGATTGACTGGGAGCCCAGAGATGCTCCCCAATATGGGGAAAGGGTAAGCGAGAGGCACCCAAAGATCCACATTCCCATTGCAGCCTCCTGAATTCCCTCACAGAAGAGGCCCTCAACCCTGTGAGATCAGAGACTAATATAGGGAGCTGCTTGGAAACTGCTTGAAGGCATTACCCTAGAGAGGGAGCTCACACTGGGTTCCACACCCTTAAACTCTCAGCAACTACAGCACGGTGACATTTTGAGAGCCCAGAACCCACCAGAGTGCATCCTGCCCTGGGGCCAATGGCCCCTGCATCTCCACATCCCAGGAGCCCCATTGACATCCCCCTCCCGCACCTACTTCCACAACAGGATACCTCCAAGGCTGAAGCATGAGCCATTGGCAGCAACCCTGCTGCCCCCAGGGCAGTCGGGTCACTGTGCATTTTCATGTGTCCCAAGTATGTACTCCCCTGCCTGCAGCATTGGAGACAAAGGACAAGCCACTGGCAGCCACCCCGTATCCCCATCAGCAGAGCTACTGCATATTTACAAGTACCCAGGGATAGGCTCCCTTGCCTACAGCTGCCACCTAGGGCCAAAGTATGTGTCCCCCAGCTGCCTGCCTATAGCTGCTGGCACTAAAAGCCACCCAGTCCTTCCCAGTAGTAGCAGGGCTGCAGTGCAGCTGTTGCCACCCCTATATGAGCATTCTGCCAGGAGCCTGGGGATCACCCACCCTCTGCCTACCACAGCCAGTGTCTGCATGTACCACTGGGGGGCCTTAGGACAGGTCTGCATGTCCTAACTCTGCCCACTCCCTCACAGTTCCTGAGCATGCCCCATGGTTGGAACCTGAGCACCCCTCTTAGGGGCCTGAGAATGGGCCTATCTGACCTTCCACTACCAGGGTAGCTGGCACCCACCTACCTGTGCCAACTGCAGACTGGAGACTGGGCCTGCCCAGCCCATTGCAGCCCCTGCCAACATCACTGTGGACTACTTGGGAGCCAGAGGGTAGTCCTGCTGCTGCTATTGCCATCACCCATGCCACACCAGGGTCTGAAGACCTGCACACCTGTCTGACCCACTTCTACCAGTACTGGCACCTGAACAAGCTGCCTGGAGGCCCAAGAATCAGCCTGCCTAGACTCGCTAACACTGGTGCCAGTGTATGCCACCATGAGGCCCAAAACAGACATGCTTGGCCTGCTGCTGCCACCACTGGGGCCTAACGAATTGCCCACCTTGTGTCCCCAGCAAAACTTCACCAGAGCCTCCACTAGCAACCACACTGTAAGCCACTAAGGAAATAACAGACACCACTGATACCATGTACAGCTGAAAAAGTCATAGGAAGACTACACTACTGCACACACTCAGAATCATAGCCAACATGCTCTACCCAATCAACACCATAAATACATCTTCAGGGAAAAGTCCTCCCCTATGAAAGCAAATTCAAAAATTTGGAAGAAGCAGTTGTTACAACAGATGCATAGATATCAATGTGAGGATGAAAGAAACATGAAAAAGCATGGAAATATGACAGCTCCAAAGAAACATGATAAGTCTCTATCAACAGATTTAAATGAAGAGGAAATTTATGAAATCCTCAAGAAAGAACTCAAAGTAATGATTTTAAAGAAGTTCAGTGAGATATAAGAGAATATAAACAATACAAAGAAATGAAAAAATAATTCAGATTATGAATGAGAAATTTGCAAAGAGATAGATATTATAAAAAAGAACCAAACAAATTCTGGAACTGAAAAATTCATTGAATGTAATAAAAAAATACATTCAAAAGCTTCAACAGTATAGATCAAGCAGAAGAAAATTTCAGAACTAGAAGACAAGTTTTTTTAAATAACCTAAACAAAAATAAAGTAATAAGAATAAAAAAGAATTAGCAAAGTTTATGTGACACATAGAATACCATAAAGTGACCATGTATTTGAATTTCTAGTCTCCCAGAAGGCAAAGAGAAAATGAAAGGAATAGAAAAACCTATTTAATGAAATAGTAGCTGAAAATTTCCTAAGTTTAGTAAGACATTTATTTAGACATCAGATACAGGAATTTCAGAAATTCCCAAATAGACATAATCCCAAAAGGCCTTCTCCGCTGCACATTATAGTTAAACTGGCAAAGGTGAAAGACAAAATTATAAAGACAGGAAGAGAAGACATCTGATCATTTATAAGGGAACTCTCATTAGACTAACAGCAGATATCTTGGTGGCAGAAATCTTACATGCCAGGAGAAAATGGGATGACATATCCAGGTAGCTGAAAGAAAAGAAAAAAAAAAAGCCAGATGAGAATACTATACCCTGTAAAGTTATCTTTCATAAATGAACAAGAAATAAAGTCTTTCCCAGATGAGCAAAAGGTGAGGGAATTCATCACCATAAGGCTAGTACTACAAGAAAGGCTTAAGAATGTCCTGGAACTGGAGGTGTAAGGATAATATCTAACATCATGAAAACATATGAAAGTATAAAACCCACTGCTACAGCAAATACACAAATAAGCAAGAGGAAAGACTCAAATTTTTCTACTATAGAAAACAACCAAACCAGAATGGTAAATAATAAAAAGAAAGGAACAAAAGATATGCAAAATAATTAGAAATAAATTAATAAAATGTCAGGAATAAGCCCTTACATGTCAATATGATGACCTTAAATGTAAATGGATTCAACTTTCCACCTAAAAGATATAGATTGGCTGAAGGGATTTTTTTTTTAAAAAAGACCCAACTACATGCTGCCTATAAAAAACACATCTGTAAAGACACATATAGACTGAAAGTAAAGAGATTGAAAAAGTTATTCCATACAAATAGATACCAAAAGTAAGCAGCAGTAGCTATACTTATATCAGATAAAATAGACTTTAAGACAAAAAAGTAAAAAGAGATAAGAATGCCATCATATAATAATAAAGGATCAATTCTGCAAGAGGATATAAAAATTCTAAACAGATATGCACCCAACATGGGAGGACCCAGCATTAGATCATTATTATATCTAAAGGGAGAGATAAACTCCAATACTATAATAATTGGGGACTTAAACACCCCACTCTCACCATTATATACATAATCTAGGCACAAAATTAATGATGAAACATTGGATTTAAAATGTGCTTTAGACCAAATGGACCTAACATTTATAGAACATTTCATCCAACAGCTATAGAATACACATTCTTCTTGTCATCTCATGGAAAATTCTCCAGGATAGATTATATGTTAGGACACAAAACAAGTCTCAACAAATTTTAAAATAAAAATGATATCAAGTGTTAATATTTTCTCAGACAGCAATAGGATAAAACTGGAAATTAATAACAAGAAAAATAACAACAGCACATCAAAAAGATAATACCCCATGATCAAGTGGTGTATATCCCAGAATGCAAGGGTGGTTCCACATATGCAAATCAATAAATGTGATACATCATGTCAACAGAATGAAAGACAGAAACCATACAAACATCCCGATAGGTGCAGTAAAAGTATTTATTTGATAAAATTCAACATCCCTTTATGATAAAAGATTTCAGCAAACTACGCATAGAAGGAACATACCTCAAAAGAATAAATTCCATATGTGACAAACCCACAGCTAACATCACACTGAATGGGCAAAAGCTGAAAGCCTTTCCTGTAGGAACTGGAACAAGACATTATGCCTACTTTCACCACTCCAATTCAACATAGTACTGGAAGTTCATGTGGAGCCCATTCCTCTGGTCTTGTGTCACCTCACTTCGAATAATGGGCTCGAGCTCAATCCAGGATAATATAAGCGTTGCTAGCTCATTGTCGTTTCTTAAAATTGAATGGTATTCCATTGTAAACATATACCAAATGTTAATAATCCACTCATGAATTGATGGACACTTGGGTTGTTTCCATGTCCTTGCAATAGTGAATTGTGCTGCCATAATCATTCAAGTGCAGATGTCTTTATTATAGAATGTTGTATGCTCTTTTGGGTAGATGCCTAATAATGTTATTGCTGGATCGAATGGTATTTCTATTTTTAGCTCTTTGAGGAATCTTCAAATTCTTTTCCACAGAGGCTGCACTAATTTGCAGTCCCACCATCAGTGTAAGAGTGTTTCTGTCTCTCCACAACCTCGCCAGCATTTGTTGTTTCGGGATTTTTTGATAGAGGCCAGTCCCAGTGGGATTATGTGGTACCTCATTGTGGTTTCGATTTGCATTTCTCTAATGATTAGAAATGTTGAACATATTTTTATATGTTTGCTAGCCATTATTCTGTCTTCTTTGGAAAAGTTTCTGTTCATTTCCATTGCCCATTTATAAATGGGGTTGTTTGATTTTTTCTTGTTAATTCTTTTGAGTTCTAGGTAGATTCTAGTTATCAGACTTTTATCGAAAGAGTAGAGAGCCAATATTTTCTCTCATTCTGTAGGTTGTCTATTTGCTCTAGTGATAGTTTCTTTGGCTGTGCAGAAGCTTTTTAATTTGATCAGATTCCATTTGTTTATTTTTGTTGCTGCATTGATTGCTTTGGGGGTCTTCTTCAAGAATTCTTTGCCTACGCTGATGTTTGAAAGGGTCTTCCTGACATCTTCTTCTAGGATTCTTAAGGTTTCATGCTTTGGGTTTAGGTCTGTTAACCATCTTGAGTGTATTTTTGTGAGAGGTGAGAGGTAGGGATCCAGTTTCATTTTTCTGCATGTAGCTATCCAGTTTTCCCAGCACCATTTATTGAAAAGAGATTCTTTTCCCCAATGTATATTTTGTCTGGTTCATCAAAGATGAGGTTACCATATGTAGATGGTTTCATCTCTGGATTCTCAGTCCTGTTCCAAAGATCAATGCTTCTGTTCTTGTGCCAATGCCAAACTGATTTGATTATAATTGCTTTATAGTACAGCTTGAAGTCTGGAAGACTGATGCCTCCCAGTTTGTTCTTTTTGCTTAAGATTGCTTTTGCTATA
>CAUYRT010038840.1:0-16503 GCA_963574885.1 Lepilemur ruficaudatus
GCCTGTAGTCCCAGCTACTCGGGAGGCTGAGGCAGAAGGGTCGCTTGAGCCCAGGAGTTTGAGGTTGCTGTGAGCTAGGCTGATGCCATGGCACTCTAGCCCGGGCAAGAGAGTGAGACTCTGTCTCAAAAAAAAAAAAAATTTAGAGGAAGAGATTCAACATAAAAAACAGGGATGATAACTAATGGAATACAGTAGGGACTAAAGAGAGGATGCTGCAGTTTGAATGTGTCCCTCAAAAGTTCATGTGTTGAAAACTTGGTTGCCGCTGTTGTGGTGGTAAATGGGGGGGCCCTTGGTAGGCGGAGCCCTAACAAAGGGATTACAGGTTGAGTATCCCTTATCCTAAATGTTCGGTACCAGAAGTATTTCAGACATAGAATTTTGGAATATTTGTACTATGCTTATTGGCTCAGGATACTGAATCCGAAAATCCAAAACCCTCCAAGGAATATTTCTTTTGAGCATCATGTTGGTGCTTTAAAAGTTTCTAATTTGGGAGCATTGGGATTTCAGATTTGGGGATTAGGGATATTCAACCGGTAATGCCATATTGCAGGAGTGGGTTAGTTATCGTGGGAGTGGCTTTGTTATAAAAAAGCAAGCTCTCTCCTACATATGCTCTCTTGCCTGTCCGTCTATAAACCAGGGGGATGACTTCCACCAGATGCTGGTGCCATGCCCTTTGACTTCTCAGCCTTGAGAACTGTAAGCCGAATAAACTTTTCCTTATAAATTATCCAGTCTGTGGTATCCTGTTATAGCAACACAAAACAAAGACAGATGGGACAAGAGAGAGGGGAATTGGCCTTATAAAGGCATGGGTGCCCTCTTCCTCAGTCTGGAGGTGAAAGTAACTGTTGGACCTCACAGAGAAAATATTTACGACGATCCAAACCCTACATAGCATGGAAAGGCAACTATTCCAAAGCATAAAAGTACTATACATACCACCCATAAAGAAAGATAATTTTTGCTAAACCCAAGTCACTGGAGTGGCCAAAGTCCAGTAGGATGGAAATGGTTACGAGGAAAGTGAGGTCTGGAGGACAGGGACATGGTGTGACAGAAGAGGAGGAGAATTGACAGAATTCATACTACTATTTTCCCAGAGAAGGGGGTAAATAAGCCATCTGCTAAGAATGTTATGTCTGCAATTTAATGTTCAACAATATAGTTCTAACCAATTCAATGGACTGATTATTGTTCAATATAAACTAAAATACATGGAATGATAGCTACTTTTAGATAGTATTTGATAATTTACAAAGTACTGTCATATTATTTCATTTATTCTTTTTATATCTTAAGAGGTTTTGGTAGATGAACACAAAATTAACTTGTCTAAAATCTAACAACCAGAAAGTAGTAGAAGCAGGAATCAAATTCAAGTCTCTTGCTTCAAAACTTGTGTTCATTCTATGGAACCAGAGCCATCCTATTAGGCCATATGAAGAGCTTAATTAAGTAAGTCTAGCATGAAAGAGGCAATCATATGCTCATCCAGTCCTCAACTGGCTATTCTGGTTTATAACGAACATTAGCAAACCCAACCCTGCCCTGCCCCTGAGGCTGAAAATGGGATACTAGAGCACTGTTTAACAATAACACATACACACACACTCTCTCTCCTTCTTTCTCTCTCACACACACAAACCCTTTCTCTTTGTAGTACTTTGTATGCGATTTCTAAAACTGTGTTTTTGGGCATTGTGGTGTACACCTACAGTGCCAGCTACTTCGGAGGCTGAAGGAGGAGGATCACCCGAACCCAGGAGTTTGAGGTTGCAGTGAACTACAATGATACCACTGCACTTTAGCCAGGGTGACAGAGTGAGACTCTGTCTCAAAAAAAAAAAAAAAACAGTCTCATTCCCCCTTTTCACACAAATGTTAGTATAGCAAATGTACTGCACTGCGCTTTGCTTTCTTCACTTAACTATGTATCTTAGAGATTTTTTTACACATCCGTACATAAAAAAATCCTCATTCTTTAAAAAAAAATTGTTTACCCTGGACAACACAGCAAGACCCCATCTCTACAAAAAATAAAATTAGCCAGGAGTGGTGGCAGGAGCCTGTAGTCCTAACTACTCAGGAAGCTGAGGTAGGAGAATGGCTTGAGCCCAGGAGTCATTGCAGTGAGCTATGATGATGCCACTGTACTCCAGCGTGGGCCACAAAGCAAGATCGTGCCTCAAAAAAAAATTTTTTTAATCAGCTACATACTCAGTTTATAAATGTATCACAGTTTATTTAGCCAATCCCTTAATGATGAACATTTAACTTGCTTCCAATTTTTTGCCATTATAAACAATGCTGCAATGAATGCAACCTGCAAGTCATTTAATGTGTGTGGGCATACTGTTAAGGTAAATCCTCTGAAGTGTAATTGCTGGGTCAAAGTATATTTGCATTTCAAATTCTGATATATATTGTCAAACTGCCCTCTCTGTGGATTGCAACAGAGACACAGCAATATAGGAGACCGTCTAATTGATCACACCCTTATGTTAGCAAGTGCTTGGATTTTTACTAATCTGACAGGTAAAATAGGGGATCTTAATATAATTTAAAATTCTATTTCTCTTATTATCAGGGAGGCTGAGTACTTTTTCATGAACTAACTATCCATTTCCTTTGCCTCCTTTTTTTTTGTTTTGGAGACAGAGTCTCACTCTGCTGCCTGCGCTAGAGTGAGTGCCGTGGCGTCAGCCTAGCTCACAGCAACCTCAAACTCCTGGGCTCAAGCAATCCTTCTGCCTCAGCCTCCTGAGTAGCTGGGACTACAGGCATGCGCCACCATGCCTGGCTAATTTTTTCTATATATTTTTAGTTGGTCAATTAATTTCTTTCTATTTTTAGTAGAGACGGGGTCTTGCTCTTGCTTAGGCTGGTTTCGAACTCCTGACCTTGAGCGATCCGCCTGCCTCGGCCTCCCAGAGTGCTAGGATTGCAGGCGTGAGCCAGAAGTTTCATGATTTTTATATATTTTCTTATGGGCTTGTGATAGTTCAGTGGTAACTCAAACACATTAAAATTACCCCAGTAGGTGTTTGTTTTATAATAATCCATTGAGCTATACACTTATTTTATGTGGTTTTCTGTATTTGTAAGATATTTAACAATAAAACTGATGTTAAAAATTTCTTAGCAGGTTGATTGACTAGACACAAGTATATGAAACCTACTAAACTTTTCAACAGTGAGCAAATATCTATATAAAAAGGTATATTTAGATTTGGTTTAGAAGAACAATATAGAGAAATAAACTCAACTGGTAAATACATTAAGACAGAAAAAGAGTATAAAATAAACAACCAACATGATTTGACAAAGTTTTCTCTTCTATTCCTCCTTTTCTACTTTAGTCATTCCCCCTACCTCACTCCATCTTCCCAGCAGCTCAACTCCAACCACTTTAACCTTCAAATGAAGCAGGAAGTTTTGGTTTCATCAGATTGATTGAAAGTGGTCCCCATTGCAAGGATTTTCCCAAGCAGCATCAGCAGACACAGATCCACTCCCCGTCCTGCACACCATTTTCCTTCCTCACTCCTCCTTTGTTTCTCCTCCTTTATGTCTTTGCTATGTCCTTCTCTTCCCTATGAATATGTCTTTATCTCCCAGAAATAACTGCACCATGGGTACAATTTAGCCTTATTAATGACACTCAGTACTAAAGAAAATGTGGACCTTTACCTTAAAGATGAAGCGGCATGCTTATTGAAAGAGCAATGTTAGAAGAATAGATTTTCTGTTTTCTATAAGGTCAACAGTTAAAGAACTCTCATTTATCTTTTAAAGATAAATATTTTAAGTATCACAGATGAAATTATACTGTGTGTGGGATTGGCTTCCAAATGATCCTGCAGGAGGCAGAGTAGGATAAAACAAGATTGGCCAACAGTTGATCACTGTTGAAGATGGTTGATGCGTATACGGGGTTCACTACACTATTCTATTTTTAAGTATATTGAAGTCTTCTAAAACAAAAAGTTTTAAAAAATTAAAATTAAAGACTTCAAGATGAGAAGTTAAATAAAGAAAAAAGAAGTTCCATATTTACAGCTCTCAGTTACATAGTATAATTAAAATATCAGGGTCTCATAGATACTATAAAATATCTTCAGTAAGTGCAAGGGAAACAATGAAACAAAGTCATCTTTGGAAGAATCTTAAAAAACACTAGTTGGGAGGCCATTTCCTTTTTAAAAAATCAGCTCTCAAATGCACAATATTACTAACTTTTCAAGTCTGAGTATTTTATGAGATGAATTAGATTGGCACTAACAATGAAAGTGTTAGAACAAGGACTGGGTTCTAAAAACACCCACACCTAAAGGGCATTGTTTTCAAATCTGTGATTTCCCTAATAAAGAGAAATAATAGTGTGGTGCTTATAAAAGGTAAAATAAGTTTTGCTTCTGGGTGGGTGGGTAGATGGGGAACTAAAGGAAAGAATAAAGAAGAGAAGTTATGCTAAAAGTGAAGATCTTCTGCACTGGAAAACGGATTTCATCTAAGAGGTAAAAACAGCAGAGCTTCAGAAACAGTGTCTTTGGATGAGACTGAACTTGTACATTTAAGTGCACTGTCTTCCAAAACACTATTCTCCACTAAAATTACAATAAAGGAAAAAAACAGAACAAAACAGAAACCCAAGGACAAAGAAAACAAAAAGAGAAGATAGCAAATACATCTTTTAAGATCAGAAAGCAGAAGAGCGATTGACAACTGACTTTAATAGACTTAAGAAAACTAGAAATGGGAAAAGCCAAGAAACAATCCGATGTATGTAACAGAACCCCCCAAGGACTCAGGAATTGGCTGCACTGATACCTCTGGAAGTGACGGTGAAGGTGGAGCTGCAAATAGGGGGCTTAGATGAAAGTCTGTTTAAGAAGCAGTTAATTTACCTGCCTCACTCCAAATAGCCAGGCCTCTGCCCTTTCCAAACCCTAGCAGAAGAGGACGTCTGGACTAGTGGAGACCGTGCCCAAATGAGGAGGAGAGTACTACGTTGAAAAAAGGTAATAAACTATATCATCACACTGAACATTGAGACCTTCAACCCCCTTCTTTTACAGCAACTAGAATGTCGAAAGCCAGATCTAATATTCCAGATGGGAGACCAGATGATTCTTCTCTGATGCCCCCCAAACTGAAAGAAAAGACTGGAAGGTGCTAAAACAGTCCAGCCAGAAAACTTTACAGTAAGGTCCCGAGTTCGTAAGTCCTACCATGAACCCAAAGCTCCCAATAAGCCCTAACCTTATATATGAACAGAGGACTATCAGACATATGAGAAAAGCTACTAACATGAAAAAGTGAGACCAAAACAAAGAGGAAAAAAGAAAAAGAAAAGAAATGAAAATTGGAAGAAACACTTTGCAGGCACAAGAAAACTTAAAGAAAAAAACAAACCCTGTTTTTACTATCTTTGGATAAGTGAAAGAAAATATTACATCCATGAAACAAGAACAATATGCTATTTTTTAAAAAAGGAATATTCAGAGAATGAAAAAATCTCCTAAAAATTAGAATCCAACAGAAACAAAAATCATAACAGAAGGTTCAGAAGGAAAATAGGAGAGAAAAGAAAACTAAAGATAATAAATTTAATATTTAATAGTCCTAGTAAGGAATAAAATAGAATAAGAAAACTATTAAGAACATTTTCAAGAATTGAAGGACATAGGTTTTCAGATTAGAAAAGCCCAATGAATGAAGAGCCCAGCACAATGATAAAAATAAACTCACACCAACAAATATCATTGTGAAGTTTCATAAGCACCTAACAAAAAAAAAAAAAAAAATTAAAACCTTCTAGAGTGGAGGAAAAAAGTTTCAAAACTGAATCAAGAATAAAAATAGCACTGGAATTCACAGCGGCAACACTGGAAACTAGAAAACAAAAGAGAAATACTTCGAAAATTATGAGGAAAATAAATTCCTACTAGAATACTGAGCCACCAGTTATGGAGCAAGAGGTTTTCAGACATGAGAAGTCTGAAAAAAAACTTATTTTACTTCCCTCAGGAAGTCCCTGCAGGACATATTCTACCAAAAAGAAGAAGTAAACCATGCTAAAGGAAGAGGTAAAATCCAGCAAACAGGAAATTTAACATAACAGAAAGGCAAATGGATTCTCCAGGATAAAGGCAAAAGGAGATTCAGAATGACAGCCATGCAGCAAGCTTACAAAGTCCACCTTCTAAGACAGCAGAGTGGCACAGAGGGACTGTGCTGGGCCCACAAAGTCCATCTCTTGACCGTGAAGCAAGTCAGAAAGCACCAAGAAAATGGTACAGCTGATGTGGATACAGTCTGCTCGTTCCTCAAAATGTTAAACAGACTTACCACAATGACCCAGCAATTCCACTTCTAGCTATACCCGAAAAGACAGAAAATAGGTATTCAAACAAATATTTGTATACAAATGTTCATAGCAACACCATTCACAATAGCCACAAGGTGGGTACAAACCAAATGTCCATCAACTGATGAAAGGATAGACAAAATATGGGTTATTCATACAATTCAGCCATAGAAAGGAATGAAGCACCGACACATGCTACAATATGGCTAATCCTTGAAAACATTACATGAAAAAGCCAGTCACAAAAATTCATATTGTATGACTCTATTTGTATGAAATTCCAGAATAGGTAAATCCATAGAAATATCATAGGAAGCAGACTGGTAGTTGCCAGAAGTGTACATTTATACCAGTTACGAAAACTGAGCTCACCTGGAGAAACTGCGTGAATTCTGTGTAGTTAAGATGTTTCTTCCGGTTATGCCCAAAATGCAGTCGGATAAATTCACAGTCCCAGTTAAAAGGGATATGATGATGAATAATAGTCTGTCCAAAAATTTCCTTGACATTTTCTTAAAAGGGAAAACAAAAATAAATCAATTATATCTGGAATAAGTAGTTTATTCCACTGCAATGTTCCTACAGAAAAAAAATTAAGAGAAATTTAAAAAGTCAATATCATCTGCTTCTATTAAGATTAACTGCAAAATTTTTTTTGTGCCCAGAAATCCATGCACAGGAACACAATTGATACAAAATATAATTTTACACTTAAGATTGTGTACCATTACATATAAGGCCATGAGATTCTTAATTTCTCTTGATTTAATTTTAATTATAAAGTGATTTATATCTTGCACTATAAATGGCTGCTACTTTACATTCCAGTATAAAATCAATAGTGTTTTCCCAGTTCCTCAAGGAGTCGAATTAAGCCCTTTATCAGAAGCATGAATACCTAAATTACAGTATAATGCAATATTTGTCATACTAAGTATGGTTTGATTGAGGCTTGATTATTACATTCACACTAGCCTGAATATGTCTATTGAAGATAGATATAAGAAATACTAGCAAAAGCATATCATTAGCTCAGCAGCAAGCACCTTATTAAAAGCTTCTGATATTGTCAAAAATATGGTCTTGACACAAAGCTTCAAAATTCCCATAAAATCCATGATTAGTCTGAACTATTAAAATATTTTAAGATAAGTGAAATCAGCGATTCACTTTAAAATAAAGAACTAAACACGGTACACTAGTTTTTAGATAGAAACCAGTCACACTGTGTAATATACAACCAAAACCCTCTGGCAGCTTGTCTTCATGCACTAATAATGTCATTCACTTTCTTACACAGTTCTAAACTATAAAAGTCAATTCACAAATGACTGGTACTTTAACAAGCATAGACTGGATAGACTAATTTAGAAGCTCATGCCAAAAAAAAAAAAAATGAACAAAGTTAAGAAAGCAGGAAGCCTGTTTTACTGATGTCTTTAGAACAAAATTATTTTCAGATTTAAGCCAATTTTATTAGTGAAAGATTTTACCGTCAATAGCTATCAATTATACTAGAGAATTAGTAAATACAAGTTTAATGTTTTATATTCTTTGCCAACTATGCTATTTTCTCTAATTTTTGCAAATTCTTTGAATAAGATACGATCTCATATTTTAAATGGTTTAATGGATTCCCTTTAGTTTTATAAACGTAATCTTCTTCTTACTGAAAGCATTACTACTGGGGTGGGGAATTTAAGAGTCCTTAACTGGAAATCCTGCTAGTCTAGACTCCATATAGCAGCTCTGAATAGATTACGGCAATCAGCAAAGTTGGAAGAAGGCATTGGATGTCACTGGGGAGATGGGATTCTCATCTTTTCTTTCAAACGGAATGTAGGATTCATTTCTTGCTTAAGTACCGACAATACTTCGGAGTTTTCAAATCATGTCAAGTATTTTCACCTTACATAAATACAAATTAAATACATGGGTTTTTGTTTCTGAAAGCAAAGAATTAACTCAATAGCAATTCATGGGATCCCGGTTTCTAACCAACACAAAAGATTATCCTTAAATCTAAATGAAACTTTAAGGTATAAAATAAGATAATTGAAATAATAAAGGTTGCAGAAAATATTTAGGGCTAAAAATATTACAGCAGATCAGCAAGGATTTTTTAGGGTCCTTCTAACTTAATTAATTAGCTGCATCTATTCCCAAATTAATAAATTGAATTTTTTAAGGTCTAACAAAAAAATATTCAGATAAAAAATTTAAAAATTAATGAAAAGCAGAATAGGATAACAAATTACTATTAATATATTAAGTAATATTAATATTATTAAAAGCAGCAAGTTATTCCATGATAACATTTTATTTATTTTTTTTGAGACAGAGATTCACTGTCATCCCAGGTAGAGTGCCGTGGCGTCATCATAGCTCACTGTAACCTCAAACTCCTGGGCTCAAGCAATCCTCCTGCCTCAGCCTCCCAAATAGCTGGGACTACAGGTGCGTTCCATGACACCTGGATAATTTTTCTATTAAATATTTTTAGTAGAGATGGGGTCTTGCTCTTGCTCAGGCTGGTCGTGAACTCCAGAGCTCAAGCAATCCTCCTGTCTCGGCCTCCCAGAGTGCTAGGATTACAGGTGTGAGCCACCGAACTCGGCCGGTAATATTTTAAAGGTCACAACTCCCAAAATTCAATTATTTGATAAGAATATATATTGCTAATTTTTACATAATAGAATAAAACTGAATCCCTTTTATATGATCAGAAAATATCACAATCTCAAGTGTGAAACTATTTCAAATAAAGTCAAAGATTCAAAGGCTTTCAAACTAAAGAAAAGTTAATCTATAAAAAACTTTTCCTGCTATGACAAAAAGGACACTTACAAACTAAATTTACAATGTATAATTTACATTTGGAAAGCTATCTCTACAATAAAAACTTTACCTAGAAATTCTATTTTATAAACTTCTTAGCAATCTCTAAATAAGATCTTAGAATGTCTTTGAAACACAAATGATATCCTAAATTACTCATAGTAATCTTCCCAAATATGAAAATACTATTTTCTATGAGTATTTATTTGTTTGGACATTTCCCACTTTCCCAAAGTGGTCACGTGAACTCTGCATATGGTTTTATGATGATCATTATATGCTCTGGTTTATTAACTATTCCCCTGAAACTTTTAATTATTTTAGCCATGTCACAGGCTACTATAATTATTATACTAGGACTAATAAAATTTCAAACCTACTTTGGCACCTCTTGAGATGTATTCTACTTCTCGTTATTATTTCTACTACCAATTTCCTGAGGCTTATTCAGGAATGTCATGGAAATAATTAGCAGAACTACTGAAATCCAATTCATAATCACCGCTTTACTTTTACCAGGATGTGCTTATAAAAAAATTATGTTAAAAAAGTCCAGAACTAGAGAGTTTATACTTGCATGAGGCAATAGCTCAAACAGCTGATGTTCTTATCATACTCGGTTTTATCAGGTCCTACATAATACGAAAGAGAACATCAATAGTCTCAGATATACCCAATATATCTAAATGAAACTGCACAGCAAGCGCCCCCACCCCCAGAGAGAATCCCATCTTTCCAGTGGCAAACAAGGATCTCTAGCTCTAAACAGCACTCCTTAAGAGTGTTATTTAAGTGGCCATGGTTTGGCCTGAAAGAAAGGGATATGACAGTCACATCTTATTGGCAGCAAGATCATGATCTAGCGTTTTGTACTAGGTTGGTATTGCTAAGAGAAACAGGAATCCATTTGTTTTCTGGCATATAGAAAACAACAGATCACTTTTTCACTTCCTGCAGAGCATGGGCTTATGAAAGGGATGGTGTGTAATTCCACTGAAAAGGGAACTGGGGCCAGATACAAAAGTAGCCTGTCATTATGTTCTCTTTGCTCAAAGGAGAGGAGCACAATGATTTATCAGGAGAGCAGGTAATGGTGACAACTTTGATTAAGTAAAAATGTTCACAGACATATAACATTAGTCAATTAAGCTGTATCAGTCACTTATGATGACTGGACTAGATGAAATACACATTGAAGCATATATATTATGTAAATATGTCTTAACAGAGGTTTTAATTTCCCCAGCAGCCCACTGTGTCTCCCCATCTCATCCACCCTCACCCTCCCCTGGTTCTTATGGGAGCTTCCTACTGATCTTGTTCACCTTTCTGCAGTACAAAATTACCTCTGACGGGGGCTGGCACTCTTCTCCAAGACTGCCACCATGCCTGTTCCATGAATGAGCCTGGAAGGAGCTGCTGTACCAACGGTGTGGCCAGAGAACTCCTCCTGTAGGTATACAAGCCATCAGCCCTGTGACACAGCCCACCTACCATCAGCCCAATGACATCCTTGTTCCAAGGATTCCAGCCCAGCAGGAGCCACTACTTCCAACTTATAGGCTTGAGACCAAACATTCTTATTGTCAGGAGGAAAAAAATTCCTCAATAGCTGAATTTCACCTGCACAGTTCTTAAAGTCAGAAAGGCTTTTACGGCTCCCACCATGAACAGTGAATATCCTTGGATATAACTGAACAAAAACAATGGTGAGACTTATAGAAGTGAAAATTTTTTCAGTGAAGGAAAAATTGGGGGAAAGAGAAGGAACAACTAGGAAGCCAAAAAAGAAAACAAAGGAAAACAAACAACAACAACAACAGAAAGACCAACAACAGGAACTTATAAGTCCCAACCAACATCGCAGGTAGACTCAGTCTTGGTTCTACTCCCAGGTGGGTCATTAGTTTCCTGGGTGACCTCTTCCTGTTTCTCTGGGGAAAAGTATTTCTATTAGACCTTTACCTACCTCCAGAAGGGACTACTATACAATCAGTCAACAGAGTAGTCCTGCTGCCAAACACATGTAAAGGTCCATTTCTCAGGAAAGATGAGTTCACATTTAGAGAGCACCTGCATTATCGAAGCTAGATGCTTCAACAGTCTGTCATCAAATGGCATAAAAACGAATGACACCATGTCCTTTTTTTTTTTTTACCCTCAAACACTTTAGCTACTGTAATAGCCCTGAGTATTAAAAAAACAAAACAAAAAGTCTCTGTGATGTCTAAAAGCTATACAAAGAAAAAAAGTCTCAAAAATTCTGATTTAATTTGGACTCTTGGGTGAAGCCCTACTTCTTACCAAATTAAACAAAGTATTTATTCCTATTAGAATTTCAAATTATTCCATGTCTATGGCTTTGTTTCCACAGAGAAAAGGTACAACATTTTTCATATCTACACTTCCATCTCTTGACCATTTAAATAATAGCAATGGTTATGCCTAAATCACCCCAATCATTCTTCCCTTTAGGGAAAAACAGTCTATTTCAGAGGCACAAATGGAACATATTTTTATTTGCTGTACATATTAATGGTCAAACACAGTAGTAAATCAAAAGGAATCCCTGCTTTTTGAGGGTTCCACAGTCAAGGGGTGAGAATGTACCCTTGGAAAAGTTCACTTTGAAGAGATCCCATTCCTAGGCAAACAACTTTTGGGAACACAATGTTGATGAGTTTTTAATAGAGAACTCAGAACATATAACATGTTTCATACTCATTTATTAGTTAATAGATAAGATTTTATTGTTTTCTGGTTTTTTAAAGAATGGTTACATCTTGGGACAAATGCATGGCAGCCGCTGACAACACAACGTAGCATAACTGCTTATCTAGGTTACCTCAACCTAATTCTATCAAGCAGGATGTCCAGCACACCAGTGGATAACAGCGAGACCAAGGCAAATTTACACTCTATCTAGCACACACCAGTCATGCAATGGCCTCTACCAAGGCTCATGCTACCTGGCAGTAACAGATATACAAGCCATTAAGTAATTATCCACAGCATGCGTTAGAAGTTTTATTAAAGAAACAAAGAGGAAACAATTAATTAATGGTTTTATTCACTCTTTTAAAAACTTCAGAACTCTTTCTTGAGCTTTCACATTCTGAAATGGATTACCAAGGCCTTAATCCAAGTCCTCTCTCCCAGAGTGGAGGCATCTCTAACAACAAAAAAACCTTGTCCAGCACTCAAGTAAATGTTGTTCACTATTGCTATTCATGTAAATACTTGCAAAGATGTACACAGTTTAAGTACATAATTTGTATAAAAATTATACAAAATGTGTATATAAAAAGCATATCTATAAAAACAAAAGCAAAGATGAGAATATATACAAGTACACAGATAACATTATCATCATAGTCCACAAGAGATACTGATGGCATGATAATTTTTCACCATTCCGTTGCACCTTGTATCCAATAATGTCTACCAACTTTCTCTGCTCATGTGCACAAAAGAAAATTATAATTTAAATAGCTCCGACTAGAAAACAGAAGGCCATTTGGTGAAAAGGATTTAACTCTAGTTACAATAGACCTAAAATTTCCTTTTACCTAAACATGTATTTATAAATATATAAGCACAATTCATTTTACTGAGTACAAACATAAAAACTGACCTTCATCATAGATCCAAAATCCTATAAAAATAAGCTCCAAGTTAATTATTTCCTTATGCAGAACTTCTGAAGTCTTAAATACAGCCTGAAATAAGTGGGCCATAGAAATCTTGTTAAATGGCATTTGCTATAAGTAATAGTTTTAAATACTTTTCCTCTTTTCTGAAAAATATAAAATTAAACTTTCCCTTATTGTGATTCCTTTCAGTCTAGTTACAAAAATTTATCTAAAACTGTAGCCTCAAAGCTAGGGAGACAGGGCAGGAAGGGGAAATGGTCAAGGTCCTTAGGAAGCAGGTGAGCACCATCAAGAGGAAAATCAGAATTAGTTTACTAAACATAATTTCTACAAATAAGCATCTTTAAAGACTAATACATGGTTATAAATAAAAATCCTAGTTTATACACTTGTGAGACATCAATAACGTGTTAGATTAGGTGTCTACCATAAATCAAGAGAGCCATCCAGCTGGCCATGGACCCCAGGAACAGAGTGCCAAAAGGGGTACAGCTGCTTCTTATTCCATAAGAATCTTCCTGTCTCTAGATTATGGAGCAAAAGAATGAAAGCAATATTCTGGAGGGTTCTTATGTTCTTCAGTTTATACCAAGTGCTATGAAAACTAAAACTGATTTGTTTTGTTTTTAATCCTAATTATATTTCTTAAAATCCTAATCCATAAATCATAGTCTGAAAGAAAAACAAAAGATCTATAAAACACTAACGTTGAGATCTAATAATTATAAGCTTTCATTTGCATAAAATAAGGTATATATAAGCCACTAAGCTACTTCCTACACTCATTTTAATCTACTAATCAACAACGGCATGCATCTTTATAGTCTGTTAGATGAAGCGACTTGACTGACATTTTAAAAAATAGAAGTTGGGAAAGGCAATTAAATGGAGGAGACACAAAGAATCATGATATCAAAGTAGAGGGACAAAATAAACTAGAATTTGGTTTTGAGGTCTGAATCTTAATGCACGCATGATATAAGCACAGGTCACTATCACTAACTCAGACATTTGTATCAAGTTATTTCCCAAGAATTTCTGCAATGCATCTGTGAGACATGAGAGCACGTGTGATACCTACTGAAAATAGAAAATGCATCATTAGTAGGACATGGTTAAGGCTGAATGATGAGATTGACAGAGGTTTTTTGCTTTAAACTAGAGAATGATGGTGTGTCTGAGGAAAATCACTCTTAAGGAGGAAAAAATGGCCAAAGCTTGCTCCAAAGCACTGAGAGTGCCAAGATATACTCAGAAATCTAAAGAGCTCTGTATAGTATTTATTTAGGAAAGTCTTCTTATACAGAAGATAATTGAGTCAATGGGGAGAAGGAAGGAAACAATCAATGCCAAGTTAAAAAATGTGCCCACCAAGGTTACAGCCAAGGCATCACTAGTTGTTCTGATTTCCTTGTTCCTTCTCACTATTCTTCCCATTACAGTGACACTTTTTCCTTCTTCCTTCCTCAACTAAAGGACATCTGTTTTACAGTTAATAAATATTTAGCACTGTGGCTCAGGGAAAGCCTGATTTTCAAGGGTTTCCCTACAAATATTTGTGCCAGTTCACACCATAAAGCGGGCTCAAGTTCAGTTTTGCAAGATGAAAAAGTTCTGGAGGTCTGTGCCACAGCATTGTGAATATACCTAACAATACTGAACTGTACACTTAAAAATGGCTAAGACGGTAAATGTTATGTAATATGTTTTTTACCACAATAAAAAAATTTCAAATATTCAAAAAAGGTAGGGGGCCTCAAGGTCCTTGAAAAAACTACATTGTTTTTATTGAAAAGACTGTTGCAGGAAAATTAGCCAGTACTTTACTAAACATAAATTAATTAACACAAATAAGCATCTTTAAAAACTAATACATGGTTACAAATAAAAATCCTAGTTTATACACTAGTGAGACATCAATAATGTGTTAGATTATGTGTCTACTAGAAGATTTAAATCAATTTCTACGTCCAACTCAGATGGCAATTGTAACATTCTAGCCTTATTGCCTAAAACCAAATCTAAAATGGGGTTCAAAAAACACTAATCTTGCCTTAATTTCCTCCTTCAGTCCCATACTTGCTATTAAAATGACATCGTAGCAATTTTCCAAAGATGCTACAGAGAAACTGGAAACTCCCTATCCAAAAATCTCTTAAAGAATGAGATTAGCCAACTGCAGCAGCACATGCCTGGAGTCCCATCTTTAGGATGGCTGAGGCAGGAGGACTGCTTAAGCCCAGGAGTTAGAGACCAGCCTGGGCAACACAGTGAGACCCCATTTCAAAAAAAAAAAAAAGAGACAGAGAGAGAGAATGAGAAGACCATTTCATATTGTTCTTGATCTATTTAATAAAGAATTTTGCTCAGCCTAGCCCAGAACAAGAAAATTTTATACCACCTGTTTTAGGAAGGTGAAATTGTCAATGACACAATGAGCTAAAGCAATAGCATTCCTAGATTCCTTAATCTATGGCAATAGGCTTTGAAGAAAATAAAACCACTTATATCTGTGTCAATCTTTTTAGGAAACTAATACTTCACTGATTTATCAGGCCCTAAATAAGCAGCACTCTATATGCAGCTATCAGATTTAGCAATTAAACACTGGGCCAGCATCACTAACTTTACTTATCACTTATAATCTTCTTTTTCCCTTACCAAATGTCACCTCTCCATTTCCACTCTTGTCAAACAATTGGAAAGCCACTATGAACATGGAATCTGGAGCACATAAAACAGATTCAAACGCCAAAAACTCTTGATAGGAGATCAACCTGGAAGAAAATACAAAATGTTATTGACTGGTAAAGAAAGGAAAAGTATCAAGTATTTAATCTGCCTTTACTGTATGAACTGTAGCTCAGGGTAACTTGAGAAGGAAGGAAGGAAGGAAGGAGGGATGGACGGAGGAAAAAGGATTCATTAGAATATTACCCTTTTGTAAGCCTCTACGGTAACGAATTACTGAACCTGGGCAATAAACAATAGCCTCTATCATTACAAAAAGAGAATCAGACCAAAACTAATTAAACCTGAATCTGAGCACATCTCTACACCAGAGATTCTCAACCTCAGCACTGTTGACACTTTAAGTTGGATAATTCTTTGTTGTGGGGGTCTCTGTGCATTGAAGCATGTTTCTCAGCATCCCCAGACTCTACTCACTAGATGCCAATAGCATATCCCAGTTGTGACGACCAAAAATGTCTCCAGACATTGCCAAATGTCCCCTGGAAAGCAAAATTGTCCCTGTTGAAAACCGCTGATCTACATCTAATCACCAATTTACAGAAAATACAATGAACAAAAGGAACATGTTCACCACCACCACCACAGAAATGTAGACTGTAGGAAACTACAAGATAAACATTTCGTAGTTGCAAAAAAAATAATAATTTTTAAAGAAGAGGAACCTTGATTTCAAAAGACCTAAGAGAGGCCGGGCATGGTGGCTCACGTCTGTAATCCTAGCACTCTGGGAGGCCAAGGTGGGCGGATTGTTTGAGTTCAGGCGTTCGATGCTAGCCTGAGCAAGAGCGAGACCCAGTGTCTACTAAAAAATAGAAAGAAATTGGCTGGACAACTAAAAATATATATATATAAAATTAGCCAGGCATGGTGGCGCAT